>CAWVNZ010001209.1:0-79233 GCA_963930735.1 Dioctria linearis
ATTTCAAATCCAGCCAGGGATTGCCTTTTCTACAGTAAATTTTGCACAAAATAATTTTTTACTGTTGCAAATTTTAATTGCGACAGGGATTGCCTTTTCTATTGTAAATTATTCAAAAAATAATTTTATACTGTCGCAAATTTTAATTACGCCAGGGATTGCCTTTTCTATAGTAAATTATTCAAAAAATAATTTTATACAGTCGCAAATTTTAATTGCGCCAGGGATTGCCTTTTCTATAGTAAATTATTCAAAAAATAATTTTTTACTCCCGCAAAATTTCAATTTTCGCCAGGTAAATTTTTCACAAATTAATTTTCTACTGTCGCAAATTTTAATTACGCCAGGGAATGCCTTTTCTATAGTAATTATTCAAAAAATAATTTTCTACTGTCGCAAATTTTAATTGCGCCAGGGATTGCCTTTTCTATAGTAAATTATTCAAAAAATAATTTTATACTGTCGCAAATTTTAATTACGCCAGGGATTGCCTTTTCTATAGTAAATTATTCAAAAAATAATTTCTACTGTCGCAAATTTTAATTACGCCAGGGATTGCCTTTTCTATAGTAAATTATTCAAAAAATAATTTTATACTGTCGCAAATTTTAATTGCGCAGGGATTGCCTTTTCTATAGTAAAACTATTCAAAATATAATTTTATACTGTCGCAAATTTTAAGTGCGCCAAGGATTGCCTTTTCTATAGTAAATTATTCAAAAAATAATTTTCAACTGTCGCAAATTTTATTTACGCCAGGGATTGCCTTTTCTATAGTAAATTATTAAAAAAATAATTTTTCTACTGTCGCAAATTTTAATTACGCCAGGGATTGCCTTTTCTATAGTAAAATTATTCAAAAAATAATTTTCTACTTTCGCAAATTTTAATTACGCCAGGGATTGCCTTTTCTATAGTAAAATTATTCAAAAAAATAATTTTATACTGTCGCAAATTTTAATTACGCCAGGAATTGCCTTTTCTATAGTAAATTATTCAAAAAATAATTTTATACTGTCCCAAATTTTAAGTGCGCCAGGGATTGCCTTTTCTATAGTAAATTATTAAAAAAATAATTTTTTACTGTCGCAAATTTTAATTACGCCAGGGATTGCCTTTTCTATAGTAAATTATTCATAAAATAATTTTCTACTGTCGCAAATTGTAATTGCGCCCAGGGATTGCCTTTTCTATAGTAAATTATTCAAAAAATAATTTTTTACTGTCGCAAATTTTAATTACGCCAGGGATTGCCTTTTCTATAGTAAATTATTCAAAAAATAATTTTATACTGTCGCAAATTTTAATTGCGCCAGGGATTGCCTTTTCTATAGTAAATTTTTCACAAATTAATTTTCTTCTGTCGCAAATTTTAATTACGCCAGGGATTGCCTTTTCTATAGTAAATTATTCAAAAAATAATTTTCTACTGTCGCAAATTTTAATTGCGCCAGGGATTGCCTTTTCTATAGTAAATTATTCAAAAAATAAGTTTATACTGTCGCAAATTTTAATTACGCCAGGGATTGCCTTTTCTATAGTAAATTATTCAAAAAATAATTTTTTACTGTCGCAAATTTTAAATATCCCAGGGATTGCATTTTCTATAGCAAATTATTCAAAAAAATAATTTTCTACTGTCGCAAATTTTAAGTGCGCCAGGGATTGCCTTTCCTATAGTAAATTTTTCACAAATTAATTTTCTACTGTCGCAAATTTTAATTACGCCAGGGATTGCCTTTTCTATAGTAAATTATTCAAAAAATAATTTTCTACTGTCGCAAATTTTAATTGCGCCAGGGATTGCCTTTTCTATAGTAAATTATTCAAAAAATAATTTTATACTGTCGCAAATTTTAATTACGCCAGGGATTGCCTTTTCTATAGTAAATTATTCAAAAAATAATTTTTTACAGTCGCAAATTTTAAATATCCCAGGGATTGCCTTTTCTATAGTAAATTATTCAAAAAATAATTTTTTACTGTCGCAAATTTCAAATCCGCCAGGGATTGCCTTTTCTACAGTAAATTTCACAAAAAATAATTTTTTACTGTTGCAAATTTTAATTGCGCCAGGGATTGCCTTTTCTATAGTAAATTATTCAAAAAATAATTTTTATACTGTCGCAAATTTTAATTACGCCAGGGATTGCCTTTTCTATAGTAAATTATTCAAAAAATAATTTTCTACTGTCGCATATTGTAATTGCGCCAGGAATTGCCTTTTCTATAGTAAATTATTCAAAAAATAATTTTTTACTGTCGCAAATTTTAATTACGCCAGGGATTGCCTTTTCTATAGTAAATTATTCAAAAAATAATTTTCTATTGTCGCAAATTTTAATTACGCAGGGATTGCCTTTTCTATAGTAATTATTCAAAAATAATTTTATACTGTCGCAAATTTTAATTACGCCAGGGATTGCCTTTTCTATAGTAAATTACTCAAAAAATTAATTTTCTACTGTCGCAAATTTTAATTACGCCAGGGATTGCCTTTTCTATAGTAAATTATTCAAAAATAATTTTATACTGTCGCAAAATTTTAATTGCGCCAGGGATTGCCTTTTATATAGTAAATTATTCAAAAAATAATTTTATACTGTCGCAAATTTTAATTACGCCAGGGATTTCCTTTTCTATAGTAAATTATTCAAAAAATAATTTTATACTGTCGCAAATTTTAATTACGCCAGGGATTGCCTTTTCTATAGTAAATTATTCAAAAAATAATTTTCTACTGTCGCAAATTTAAATATCCCAGGGATTGCCTTTTCTATAGTAAATTATGCAAAAAATAATTTAATACTGTCGCAAATTTTAATTACGCCAGGGATTGCCTTTTCTATAGTAAATTATTCAAAAAATAATTTTATACTGTCGCAAATTTTAATTACGCCAGGGATTGCCTTTTCTATAGCAAATTATTCAAAAAATAATTTTATACTGTCGCAAATTTTAATTGCGCCAGAGATTGCACTTTTCTATAGTAAATTATTCAAAAAATAATTTTCTACTGTCGCAAATTTTAAATATCCCAGGGATTGCCTTTCCTAGAGTAAATTATTCAAAAAATAATTTTCAACTGTCGCAAATTTTAATTACGCCAGGGATTGCCTTTTCTATAGATAAATTATTCAAAAAATAATTTATACTGTCGCAAATTTTAATTACGCCAGGGATTGCCTTTTCTATAGTAAATTATTCAAAAAATAATTTTCTATTGTCGCAAATTTTAATTGCGCCAGGGATTGCCTTTTCTATAGTAAATTATTCAAAAAATAATTTTATACTGTCGCAAATTTTAATTAAGCCAGGGATTGCCTTTTCTATAGTAAATTATTCAAAAAATAATTTTTTACTCCCACAAATTTCAATTTCGCCAGTAAATTTTTCACAAATTAATTTTCTACTGTCGCAAATTTTTAATTACGCCAGGGAATGCCTTTTCTATAGTAAATTATTCAAAAAATAATTTTCTGCTGTCGCAAATTTTAATTGCGCCAGGGATTGCCTTTTCCTATAGTAAATTATTCAAAAAATAATATTTATATTGTCGCAAATTTTAATTACGCCAGGGATTGCCTTTTCTATAGTAAATTATTCAAAAAATAATTTTATACTGTCGCAAATTTTAATTACGCCAGGGATTGCCTTTTCTATAGTAAATTATTCAAAAAATAATTTTATACTGTCGCAATTTTAAGTGCGCCAGGGATTGCCTTTTCTATTGTAAATTATTAAAAAAATAATTTTTTACTGTCGCAAATTTTAATTACGCCAGGGATTGCCTTTTCTATAGTAAATTAATCAAAAAATAATTTTCTACTGTCGCAAATTTTAATTACGCCAGGGATTGCCTTTTCTATAGTAAATTATTCAAAAAATAATTTTCTACTGTCGCAAATTTTAATTTCGCCAGGTAAATTTTTCACAAATTAATTTTCTACTGTCGCAAATTTTAATTACGCCAGGGATTGCCTTTTCTATAGTAAATTATACTGTCGCAAATTTTAATTGCGCCAGGGATTGCCTTTTCTATAGTAAATTATTCAAAAAATAATTTTCTACTGTCGCAAATTTTAATTAAGCCAGGGATTGCCTTTCCTATAGTAAATTATTCAATAAATAATTTTTCTACTGTCGCAAATTTTAAATATCCCAGGGATTGCCTTTTCTATAGCAAATTATTCAAAAAAATAATTTTATACTGTCGCAAATTTTAATTGCGCCAGAGAATGCCTTTTCTATAGTAAATTATTCAAAAAATAATTTTCTACTGTCGCAAATTTTAAATATCCCAGGGATTGCCTTTCCTAGAGTAAATTATTCAAAAAATAATTTTCTACTGTCGCATATTGTAATTGCGCCAGGAATTGCCTTTTCTATAGTAAATTATTCAAAAAAATTATTTTTACTGTCGCAAATTTTAATTACGCCAGGGATTGCCTTTTCTATAGTAAATTATTCAAAAAATAATTTTCTACTGTCGCAAATTTTAATTACGCCAGGGATTGCCTTTTTCTATAGTAAATTATTCAAAAAATAATTTTCTACTGTCGCAAATTTTAATTTCGCCAGGTAAATTTTTCACAAATTAATTTTCTACTGTCGCAAATTTTAATTACGCCAGGGATTGCCTTTTCTATAGTAAATTATACTGTCGCAAATTTTAATTGCGCCAGGGATTGCCTTTTTCTATAGTAAATTATTCAAAAAATAATTTTATACTGTCGCAAATTTTAATTACGCCAGAGATTGCCTTTTCTATAGTAAATTATTCAAAAATAATTTTATACTGTCGCAAATTTTAATTACGCCAGGGATTGCCTTTTCTATAGTAAATTATTCAATAAATAATTTTCTACTGTCGCAAATTTTAAATATCCCAGGGATTGCCTTTTCTATAGCAAATTATTCAAAAAATAATTTTATACTGTCGCAAATTTTAATTGCGCCAGAGATTGCCTTTTCTATAGTAAATTATTCAAAAAATAATTTTCTGCTGTCGCAAATTTTAATTGCGCCAGGGATTGCCTTTTCTATAGTAAATTATTCAAAAAATAATTTTATATTGTCGCAAATTTTAATTACGCCAGGGATTGCCTTTTCTATAGTAAATTATTCAAAAAATAATTTTATACTGTCGCAAATTTTAATTACGCCCAGGGATTGCCTTTTCTATAGTAAATTATTCAAAAAATAATTTTATACTGTCGCAAATTTTAAGTGCGCCAGGGATTGCCTTTTCTATTGTAAATTATTAAAAAAATAATTTTTTTACTGTCGCAAATTTTAATTACGCCAGGGATTGCCTTTTCTATAGTAAATTATTCAAAAAAATAATTTTCTACTGTCGCAAATTTTAATTACGCCAGGGATTGCCTTTTCTATAGTAAATTATTCAAAAAATAATTTTTCTACCTGTCGCAAATTTTAATTTCGCCAGGTAAATTTTTCACAAATTAATTTTCTACTGTCGCAAATTTTAATTACGCCAGGGATTGCCTTTTCTATAGTAAATTATACTGTCGCAAATTTTAATTGCGCCAGGGATTGCCTTTTCTATAGTAAATTATTCAAAAAATAATTTTCTACTGTCGCAAATTTTAATTAAGCCAGGGATTGCCTTTTCTATAGTAAATTATTCAAAAAATAATTTTCAACTGTCGCAAATTTTAATTACGCCAGGGATTGCCTTTTCTATAGTAAATTATTCAAAAAATAATTTTCTACTGTCGCAAATTTTAATTACGCCAGGGAATGCCTTTTCTGTAGTAAATTATTCAAAAAATAATTTTCAACTGTCGCAAATTTTAATTACGCCAGGGATTGCCTTTTCTATAGTAAATTATTCAAAAAATAATTTTCTACTGTCGCAAATTTTAATTGCGCCAGGGATTGCCTTTCTATAGTTAAATTATTCAAAAAATAATTTTCTACTGTCGGCAAATTTTAATTGCGCCAGGGATTGCCTTTTCTATAGTAAATTATTCAAAAAATAATTTTTTACTCTCGCGCAAATTTCAATTTCGCCAGGTAAATTTTTCACAAATTAATTTTCTACTATCGCAAATTTTAATTACGCCAGGATTGCCTTTTCTATAGTAAATTATTCAAAAAATAATTTTCTACTGTCGCAAATTTTAATTGCGCCAGGATTGCCTTTTTTATAGTAAATTATTCAAAAAATAATTTTTTACTGTCGCAAATTTTAATTACGCCAGGGATTGCCATTTCTATAGTAAATTATTCAAAAAATAATTTTATACTGTCGCAAATTTCAAATCCGCCAGGGATTGCCTTTTCTATAGTAAATTATTCAAAAAATAATTTTTTACTATCGCAAGTTTTAATTACGCCAGGGATTGCCTTTTCTATAGTAAATTATTCAAAAAATAATTTTATACTGTCGCAAATTTTAATTACGCCAGGGATTGCCTTTTCTATAGTAAATTATTCAAAAAATAATTTTATACTGTCGCAAATTATAATTACGCCAGGGATTGCCTTTTCTATAGTAAATTATTAAAAAAATAATTTTCTACTGTCGCAAATTTTAATTGCGCCAGGGATTGCCTTTTCTATAGTAAATTATTCAAAAAATAATTTTATACTGTCGCAAATTTTAATTACGCCAGGGATTGCCTTTTCTTTAATAAATTATTCAAAAAATATTTTCTACTGTCGCATATTGTAATTGCGCCAGGAATTGCCTTTTCTATAGTAAATTATTCAAAAATAATTTTTTACTGTCGCAAATTTTAATTACGCCAGGGATTGCCTTTTTCTATAGTAAATTATTCAAAAAATAATTTTCTATTGTCGCAAATTTTAATTAAGCCAGGGATTGCCTTTTCTATAGTAAATTATTCAAAAAATAATTTTATACTGTCGCAAATTTTAATTACGCCAGGATTGCCTTTTCTATAGTAAATTACTCAAAAAATAATTTTCTACTGTCGCAAATTTTAATTACGCCAGGGATTGCCTTTTCTATAGTAAATTATTCAAAAAATAATTTTATACTGTCGCAAAATTTTAATTGCGCCAGGATTGCCTTTTCTATAGTAAATTATTCAAAAAATAATTTTATACTGTCGCAAATTTTAATTACGCCAGAGATTGCCTTTTCTATAGTAAATTATTCAAAAAATAATTTTATACTGTCGCAAATTTTAATTACGCCAGGGATTGCCTTTTCTATAGTAAATATTCAATAAATAATTTTCTACTGTCGCAAATTTTAAATATCCCAGGGATTGCCTTTTCTATAGTAAATTATTCAAAAAATAATTTAATACTGTCGCAAATTTAATTACGCCAGGGATTGCCTTTTCTTTAGTAAATTATTCAAAAAATAATTTTTCTACTGTCGCATATTGTAATTGCGCAGGAATTGCCTTTTCTATAGTAAATTATTCAAAAAATAATTTTTTACTGTCGCAAATTTTAATTACGCCAGGGATTGCCTTTTCTATAGTAAATTATTCAAAAAATAATTTTATACTGTCGCAAATTTTAATTACGCCAGGGATTGCCTTTTCTATAGAAAATTATTCAAAAAATAATTTTATACTGTCGCAAATTATAATTACGCCAGGGATTGCCTTTTCTATAGTAAATTATTAAAAAAATAATTTTCTACTGTCGCAAATTTTAATTGCGCCAGGGATTGCCTTTTCTATAGTAAATTATTCAAAAAATAATTTTATACTGTCGCAAAATTTTAATTACGCCAGGGATTGCCTTTTCTTTAGTAAATTATTCAAAAAATAATTTTCTACTGTCGCATATTGTAATTGCGCCAGGAATTGCCTTTTCTATAGTAAATTATTCAAAAAATAATTTTTTACTGTCGCAAATTTTAATTACGCCAGGGATTGCCTTTTCTATAGTAAATTATTCAAAAAATAATTTTCTATTGTCGCAAATTTTAATTAAGCCAGGGATTGCCTTTTCTATAGTAAATTATTCAAAAAATAATTTTATACTGTCGCAAATTTTAATTACGCCAGGGATTGCCTTTTCTATAGTAAATTACTCAAAAAATAATTTTCTACTGTCGCAAATTTTAATTACGCCAGGGATTGCCTTTTCTATAGTAAATTATTCAAAAAATAATTTTATACTGTCGCAAAATTTAATTGCGCCAGGGATTGCCTTTTCTATAGTAAATTATTCAAAAAATAATTTTATACTGTCGCAAATTTTAATTACGCCAGGGATTGCCTTTTCTATAGTAAAATATTCAAAAATAAATTTTATACTGTCGCAAATTTTAATTACGCCAGGGATTGCCTTTTCTATAGTAAATTATTCAATAAATAATTTTCTACTGTCGCAAATTTTAAATATCCCAGGGATTGCCTTTTCTATAGTAAATTATTCAAAAAATAATTTAATACTGTCGCAAATTTTAATTACGCAGGGATTGCCTTTTCTTTAGTAAATTATTCAAAAAATAATTTTCTACTGTCGCATATTGTAATTGCGCCAGGAATTGCCTTTTCTATAGTAAATTATTCAAAAAATAATTTTTTACTGTCGCAAATTTTAATTACGCCAGGGATTGCCTTTTCTATAGTAAATTATTCAAAAAATAATTTTCTATTGTCGCAAATTTTAATTAAGCCAGGGATTGCCTTTTCTATAGTAAATTATTCAAAAAATAATTTTATACTGTCGCAAATTTTAATTACGCCAGGGATTGCCTTTTCTATAGTAAATTACTCAAAAAATAATTTTCTACTGTCGCAAATTTTAATTACGCCAGGGATTGCCTTTTCTATAGTAAATTATTCAAAAATAATTTTATTACTGTCGCAAAATTTTAATTGCGCCAGGGATTGCCTTTTCTATAGTAAATTATTCAAAAAAATAATTTTATACTGTCGCAAATTTTAATTACGCCAGGGATTGCCTTTTCTATAGTAAATTATTCAAAAAATAATTTTATACTGTCGCAAATTTTAATTACGCCAGGGATTGCCTTTTCTATAGTAAATTATTCAATAAATAATTTTCTACTGTCGCAAATTTTAAATATCCCAGGGATTGCCTTTTCTATAGTAAATTATTCAAAAAATAATTTAATACTGTCGCAAATTTTAATTACGCCAGGGATTGCCTTTTCTATAGTAAATTATTCAAAAAATAATTTTATACTGTCGCAAATTTTAATTACGCCAGGGATTGCCTTTTCTATAGTAAATTATTCAAAAAATAATTTTATACTGTCGCAAATTTTAATTGCGCCAGGGATTGCCTTTTCTATAGTAAATTATTCAAAAAATAATTTTTTACTGTCGCAAATTTTAAATATCCCAGGGATTGCCTTTCCTATAGTAAATTATTCAAAAAATAATTTTCAACTGTCGCAAATTTTAATTACGCCAGGGATTGCCTTTTCTATAGTAAATTATTCAAAAAATAATTTTATACTGTCGCAAATTTTAATTACGCCAGGGATTGCCTTTTCTATAGTAAATTATTCAAAAAATAATTTTCTATTGTCGCAAATTTTAATTGCGCCAGGGATTGCCTTTCTACAGTAAATTATTCAAAAAATAATTTTATACTGTCGCAAATTTTAATTACGCCAGGGATTGCCTTTTCTATAGTAAATTATTCAAAAAATAATTTTCTACTGTCGCAAATTTTAATTACGCCAGGGATTGCCTTTTCTATAGTAAATTATTCAAAAAATAATTTTATACTGTCGCAAATTTTAATTACGCCAGGGATTGCCTTTTCTATAGTAAATTATTCAAAAAATAATTTTTTACTCCCGCAAATTTCAATTTCGCCAGGTAAATTTTTCACAAATTAATTTTCTACTGTCGCAAATTTTAATTACGCCAGGGAATGCCTTTTCTATAGTAAATTATTCAAAAAATAATTTTCTACTGTCGCAAATTTTAATTGCGCCAGGGATTGCCTTTTCTATAGTAAATTATTCAAAAAATAATTTTATACTGTCGCAAATTTTAATTACGCCAGGGATTGCCTTTTCTATAGTAAATTATTCAAAAAATAATTTTCTACTGTCGCAAATTTTAATTACGCCAGGGATTGCCTTTTCTATAGTAAATTATTCAAAAAATAATTTTATACTGTCGCAAATTTTAATTGCGCCAGGGATTGCCTTTTCTATAGTAAATTATTCAAAAAATAATTTTATACTGTCGCAAATTTTAAGTGCGCCAGGGATTGCCTTTTCTATAGTAAATTATTCAAAAAATAATTTTCAACTGCCGCAAATTTTATTTACGCCAGGGATTGCCTTTTCTATAGTAAATTATTAAAAAAATAATTTTCTACTGTCGCAAATTTTAATTACGCCAGGGATTGCCTTTTCTATAGTAAATTATTCAAAAAATAATTTTCTACTTTCGCAAATTTTAATTACGCCAGCGATTGCCTTTTCTATAGTAAATTATTCAAAAAATAATTTTATACTGTCGCAAATTTTAACTACGCCAGGGATTGCCTTTTCTATAGTAAATTATTCAAAAAATAATTTTATACTGTCGCAAATTTTAAGTGCGCCAGGGATTGCCTTTTCTATAGTAAATTATTAAAAAAATAATTTTTTACTGTCGCAAATTTTAATTACGCCAGGGATTGCCTTTTCTATAGTAAATTATTCAAAAAATAATTTTCTACTGTCGCAAATTTTAATTACACCAGGGATTGCCTTTTCTATAGTAAATTATTCAAAAAATAATTTTCTACTGTCGCAAATTTTAATTTCGCCAGGTAAATTTTTCACAAATTAATTTTCTACTGTCGCAAATTTTAATTACGCCAGGGATTGCCTTTTCTATAGTAAATTATACTGTCGCAAATTTTAATTGCGCCAGGGATTGCCTTTTCTATAGTAAATTATTCAAAAAATAATTTTCTACTGTCGCAAAGTTTAATTACGCCAGGGATTGCCTTTTCTATAGTAAATTATTCAAAAAATAATTTTCAACTGTCGCAAATTTTAATTACGCCAGGGATTGCCTTTTCTATAGTAAATTATTCAAAAAATAATTTTATACTGTCGCAAATTTTAATTGCGCCAGGGATTGCCTTTTCTATAGTAAATTATAAAAAAAATAATTTTATACTGTCGCAAATTTTAAGTGCGCCAGGGATTGCCTTTTCTATAGTAAATTATTCATAAAATAATTTTCTACTGTCGCAAATTTTAATTACGCCAGGGAATGCCTTTTCTGTAGTAAATTATTCAAAAAATAATTTTCAACTGTCGCAAATTTTAATTACGCCAGGGATTGCCTTTTCTATAGTAAATTATTCAAAAAATAATTTTATACTGTCGCAAATTTTAATTACGCCAGGGGTTGCCTTTTCTATAGTAAATTATTCAAAAAATAATTTTCTACTGTCGCAAATTTTAATTACGCCAGGGATTGCCTTTTCTATAGTAAATTATTCAAAAAATAATTTTATACTGTCGCAAAATTTTAATTGCGCCAGGGATTGCCTTTTCTATAGTAAATTATTCAAAAAATAATTTAATACTGTCGCAAATTTTAATTACGCCAGGGATTGCCTTTTCTATAGTAAATTATTCAAAAAATAATTTTATACTGTCGCAAATTTTAATTACGCCAGGGATTGCCTTTTCTATAGTAAATTATTCAAAAAATAATTTTATACAGTCGCAAATTTTAATTGCGCCAGGGATTGCCTTTTCTATAGTAAATTATTCAAAAAATAATTTTTTACTCCCGCAAATTTCAATTTCGCCAGGTAAATTTTTCACAAATTAATTTTCTACTGTCGCAAATTTTAATTACGCCAGGGAATGCCTTTTCTATAGTAAATTATTCATTAAATAATTTTCTACTGTCGCAAATTTTAATTACGCCAGGGAATGCCTTTTCTGTAGTAAATTATTCAAAAAATAATTTTCAACTGTCGCAAATTTTAATTACGCCAGGGATTGCCTTTTCTATAGTAAATTATTCAAAAAATAATTTTCTACTGTCGCAAATTTTAATTGCGCCAGGGATTGCCTTTTCTATAGTAAATTATTCAAAAAATAATTTTCTACTGTCGCAAATTTTAATTGCGCCAGGGATTGCCTTTTCTATAGTAAATTATTCAAAAAATAATTTTTTACTCTCGCAAGTTTCAATTTCGCCAGGTAAATTTTTCACAAATTAATTTTCTACTGTCGGAAATTTTAATTACGAAAGGGATTGCCTTTTCTATAGTAAATTATTCAAAAAATAATTTTCTACTGTCGCAAATTTTAATTGCGCCAGGGATTGCCTTTTTTATAGTAAATTATTCAAAAAATAATTTTTTACTGTCGCAAATTTTAATTACGCCAGGGATTGCCTTTTCTATAGTAAATAATTCAAAAAATAATTTTATACTGTCGCAAATTTCAAATCCGGCAGGGATTGCCTTTTCTGTAGTAAATTATTCAAAAAATAATTTTTTACTATCGCAAGTTTTAATTACGCCAGGGATTGCCTTTTCTATAGTAAATTATTCAAAAAATAATTTTCTACTGTCGCAAATTTTAATTACGCCAGGGATTGCCTTTTCTATAGTAAATTATTCAAAAAATAATTTTCTACTGTCGCAAATTTTAATTACGCCAGGGATTGCCTTTTCTATAGTAAATTATTCATAAAATAATTTTCTACTGTCGCAAATTTTAATTACGCCAGGGAATGCCTTTTCTGTAGTAAATTATTCAAAAAATAATTTTCAACTGTCGCAAATTTTAATTACGCCAGGGATTGCCTTTTCTATAGTAAATTATTCAAAAAATAATTTTCTACTGTCACAAATTTTAATTGCGCCAGGGATTGCCTTTTCTATAGTAAATTATTCAAAAAATAATTTTCTGCTGTCGCAAATTTTAATTGCGCCAGGGATTGCCTTTTCTATAGTAAATTATTCAAAAAATAATTTTTTACTCTCGCAAATTTCAATTTCGCCAGGTAAATTTTTCACAAATTAATTTTCTACTGTCGGAAATTTTAATTACGAAAGGGATTGCCTTTTCTATAGTAAATTATTCAAAAAATAATTTTCTACTGTCGCAAATTTTAATTGCGCCAGGGATTGCCTTTTTTATAGTAAATTATTCAAAAAATAATTTTTTACTGTCGCAAATTTTAATTACGCCAGGGATTGCCTTTTCTATAGTAAATAATTCAAAAAATAATTTTATACTGTCGCAAATTTCAAATCCGGCAGGGATTGCCTTTTCTGTAGTAAATTATTCAAAAAATAATTTTTTACTATCGCAAGTTTTAATTACGCCAGGGATTGCCTTTTCTATAGTAAATTATTCAAAAAATAATTTTATACTGTCGCAAATTTTAATTACGCCAGGGATTGCCTTTTCTATAGTAAATTATTCAAAAAATAATTTTTTACTGTCGCAAATTTTAAATATCCCAGGGATTGCCTTTTCTATAGTAAATTATTCAAAAAATAATTTTCTACTGTCGCAAATTTTAAGTGCGCCAGGGATTGCCTTTTCTATAGTAAATTATTCAAAAAATAATTTTATACTGTCGCAAATTTTAATTGCGCCAGGGATTGTCTTTTCTATAGTTAATTATTCAAAAAATAATTTTCAACTGTCGCAAATTTTAAGTGCGCCAGGGATTGCCTTTTCTATAGTAAATTATTCAAAAAATAATTTTTTAATGTCGCAAATTTTAAATACGCCAGGGATTGCCTTTTCTATAGTAAATTTTGCAAAAAAATAATTTTCAACTGTCGCAAATTTTAATTGCGCCAGGGATTGCCTTTTCTATAGTAAATTATTCAAAAAATAATTTTTTACTGTCGCAAAATTCAAATCCGCCAGGGATTGCCTTTTCTACAGTAAATTTTGCAAAAAATAATTTTTTACTGTTGCAAATTTTAATTGCGCCAGGGATTGCCTTTTCTATAGTAAATTATTCAAAAAATAATTTTATGATGTCGCAAATTTTAATTACGCCAGGGATTGCCTTTTCTATAGTAAATTATTCAAAAAATAATTTTCTACTGTCGCATATTGTAATTGCGCCAGGGATTGCCTTTTCTATAGTAAATTATTCAAAAAATAATTTTTTACTGTCGCAAATTTTAATTGCGACAGGGATTGCCTTTTCTATAGTAAATTATTCAAAAAATAATTTTCTACTGTCGCAAATTTTAATTAAGCCAGGGATTGCCTTTTCTATAGTAAATTATTCAAAAAATAATTTTATACTGTCGCAAATTTTAATTACGCCAGGGATTGCCTTTTCTATAGTAAATTATTCAAAAAATAATTTTCTACTGTCGCAAATTTTAATTACGCCAGGGATTGCCTTTTCTATAGTAAATTATTCAAAAAATAATTTTATACTGTCGCAAAATTTTAATTGCGCCAGGGATTGCCTTTTCTATAGTAAATTATTCAAAAAATAATTTAATACTGTCGCAAATTTTAATTACGCCAGGGATTGCCTTTTCTATAGTAAATTATTCAAAAAATAATTTTATACTGTCGCAAATTTTAATTACGCCAGGGATTGCCTTTTCTATAGTAAATTATTCAAAAAATAATTTTATACAGTCGCAAATTTTAATTGCGCCAGGGATTGCCTTTTCTATAGTAAATTATTCAAAAAATAATTTTTTACTCCCGCAAATTTCAATTTCGCCAGGTAAATTTTTCACAAATTAATTTTCTACTGTCGCAAATTTTAATTACGCCAGGGAATGCCTTTTCTATAGTAAATTATTCAAAAAATAATTTTCTACTGTCGCAAATTTTAATTGCGCCAGGGATTGCCTTTTCTATAGTAAATTATTCAAAAAATAATTTTATACTGTCGCAAATTTTAATTACGCCAGGGATTGCCTTTTCTATAGTAAATTATTCAAAAAATAATTTTATACTGTCGCAAATTTTAATTGCGCCAGGGATTGCCTTTTCTATAGTAAATTATTCAAAAAATAATTTTATACTGTCGCAAATTTTAAGTGCGCCAGGGATTGCCTTTTCTATAGTAAATTATTCAAAAAATAATTTTCAACTGTCGCAAATTTTATTTACGCCAGGGATTGCCTTTTCTATAGTAAATTATTAAAAAAATAATTTTCTACTGTCGCAAATTTTAATTACGCCAGGGATTGCCTTTTCTATAGTAAATTATTCAAAAAATAATTTTCTACTTTCGCAAATTTTAATTACGCCAGGGATTGCCTTCTCTATAGTAAATTATTCAAAAAATAATTTTATACTGTCGCAAATTTTAATTACGCCAGGGATTGCCTTTTCTATAGTAAATTATTCAAAAAATAATTTTATACTGTCCCAAATTTTAAGTGCGCCAGGGATTGCCTTTTCTATAGTAAATTATTAAAAAAATAATTTTTTACTGTCGCAAATTTTAATTACGCCAGGGATTGCCTTTTCTATAGTAAATTATTCAAAAAAAAATTTTCTACTGTCGCAAATTTTAATTACGCCAGGGATTGCCTTTTCTATAGTAAATTATTCAAAAAATAATTTTCTACTGTCGCAAATTTTAATTTCGCCAGGTAAATTTTTCACAAATTAATTTTCTACTGTCGCAAATTTTAATTACGCCAGGGATTGCCTTTTCTATAGTAAATTATTCAAAAAATAATTTTCTACTGTCGCAAATTTTAATTGCGCCAGGGATTGCCTTTTCTATAGTAAATTATTCAAAAAATAATTTTCTACTGTCGCAAATTTTAATTACGCCAGGGATTGCCTTTTCTATAGTAAATTATTCAAAAAATAATTTTCAACTGTCGCAAATTGTAATTACGCCAGGGATTGCCTTTTCTATAGTAAATTATTCAAAAAATAATTTTATACTGTCGCAAATTTTAATTGCGCCAGGGATTGCCTTTTCTATAGTAAATTATTCAAAAAATAATTTTATACTGTCGCAAATTTTAAGTGCGCCAGGGATTGCCTTTTCTATAGTAAATTATTCAAAAAAATAATTTTTTACTGTCGCAAATTTTAATTACGCCAGGGATTGCCTTTTCTATAGTAAATTATTCAAAAAATAATTTTCTACTGTCGCAAATTTTAATTACGCCAGGGATTGCCTTTTCTATAGTAAATTATTCAAAAAATAATTTTCTACTGTCGCAAATTTTATTTACGCCAGGGATTGCCTTTTCTGTAGTAAATTATTCAAAAAATAATTTTCTACTGTCGCAAATTTTAATTGCGCCAGGGATTGCCTTTTCTATAGTAAATTATTCAAAAAATAATTTTTTACTCTCGCAAATTTCAATTTCGCCAGGTAAATTTTTCACAAATTAATTTTCTACTGTCGCAAATTTTAATTACGCCAGGGATTGCCTTTTCTATAGTAAATTATTCAAAAAAATAATTTTCTACTGTCGCAAATTTTAATTGCGCCAGGGATTGCCTTTTCTATAGTAAATTATTCAAAAAATAATTTTTTACTGTCGCAAATTTTTATTACGCCAGGGTTTGCCTTTTCTATAGTAAATTATTCAAAAAATAATTTTATACTGTCGCAAATTTCAAATCCGCCAGCGATTGCCTTTTCTATAGTAAATAATTCAAAAAATAATTTTTTACTATCGCAAGTTTTAATTACGCCAGGGATTGCCTTTTCTATAGTAAATTATTCAAAAAATAATTTTATACTGTCGCAAATTTTAATTACGCCAGGGATTGCCTTTTCTATAGTAAATTATTCAAAATATAATTTTATACTGTCGCAAATTTCAATTACGCCAGGGATTGCCTTTTCTATAGTAAATTATTCAAAAAATAATTTTCTACTGTCGCAAATTGTAATTGCGCCAGGGATTGCCGTTTCTATAGTAAATTATTCAAAAAATAATTTTTTACTGTCGCAAATTTTAATTACGCCAGGGATTGCCTTTTCTATAGTAAATTATTCAAAAAATAATTTTATACTGTCGCAAATTTTAATTGCGCCAGGTATTGCCTTTTCTATAGTAAATTTTTCACAAATTAATTTTCTACTGTCGCAAATTTTAATTACTCCAGGGATTGCCTTTTCTATAGTAAATTATTCAAAAAAATAATTTTCTACTGTCGCAAATTTTAATTGCGCCAGGGATTGCCTTTTCTATAGTAAATTATTCAAAAAATAATTTTATACTGTCGCAAATTTTAATTACGCCAGGGATTGCCTTTTCTATAGTAAATTATTCAAAAAATAATTTTTTACTGTCGCAAATTTTAAATATCCCAGGGATTGCCTTTTCTATAGTAAATTATTCAAAAAATAATTTTCTACTGTCGCAAATTTTAAGTGCGCCACGGATTGACTTTTCTATAGTAAATTATTCAGAAAATAATTTTATACTGTCGCAAATTTTAATTGCGCCAGGGATTGCCTTTTCTATAGTAAATTATTCAAAAAATAATTTTCTACTGTCGCAAATTTTAAGTGCGCCACGGATTGCCTTTTCTATAGTAAATTATTCAAAAAATAATTTTATACTGTCGCAAATTTTAATTGCGCCAGGGATTGCCTTTTCTATAGTTAATTATTTAAAAAATAATTTTCAACTGTCGCAAATTTTATGTGCGCCAGGGATTGCCTTTTCTATAGTAAATTATTCAAAAAATAATTTTTTATTGTCGCAAATTTTAAATACGCCAGGGATTGCCTTTTCTATAGTAAATTTAGCAAAAAAATAATTTTCAACTGTCGCAAATTTTAATTGCGCCAGGGATTGCCTTTTCTATAGTAAATTATTCAAAAAATAATTTTCTACTTTCGCAAATTTTAATTACGCCAGGGATTGCCTTTTCTATAGTAAATTATTCAAAAAATAATTTTATACTGTCGCAAATTTCAAATCCGCCAGGGATTGCCTTTTCTATAGTAAATTATTCAAAAAATAATTTTTTACTATCGCAAGTTTTAATTACGCCAGGGATTGCCTTTTCTATAGTAAATTATTCAAAAAATAATTTTCTACTGTCGCAAATTTTAAGTGCGCCACGGATTGCCTTTTCTATAGTAAATTATTCAAAAAATAATTTTATACTGTCGCAAATTTTAATTTCGCCAGGGATTGCCTTTTCTATAGTTAATTATGCAAAAAATAATTTTCAACTGTCGCAAATTTTAACTGCGCCAGGGATTGCCTTTTCTATAGTAAATTATTCAAAAAATAATTTTCTACTGTCGCAAATTGTAATTGCGCCAGGGATTGCCGTTTCTATAGTAAATTATTCAAAAATTAATTTTTTACTGTCGCAAATTTTAATTACGCCAGGGATTGCCTTTTCTATAGTAAATTATTCAAAAAATAATTTTATACTGTCGCAAATTTTAATTGCGCCAGGGATTGCCTTTTCTATAGTAAATTATTCAAAAAATAATTTTCAACTGTCGCAAATTTTATTTACGCCAGGGATTGCCTTTTCTATAGTAAATTATTAAAAAAAAATTTTCTACTGTCGCAAATTTTAATTACGCCAGGGATTGCCTTTTCTATAGTAAATTATTCAAAAAATAATTTTCTACTTTCGCAAATTTTAATTAGGCCAGGGATTGCCTTTTCTATAGTAAATTATTCAAAAAATAATTTTATACTGTCGCAAATTTTAATTACGCCAGGGATTGCCTTTTCTATAGTAAATTATTCAAAAAATAATTTTATACTGTCGCAAATTTTAAGTGCGCCAGGGATTGCCTTTTCTATAGTAAATTATTAAAAAAATAATTTTTTACTGTCGCAAATTTTAATTACGCCAGGGATTGCCTTTTCTATAGTAAATTATTCAAAAAATAATTTTCTACTGTCGCAAATTTTAATTACGCCAGGGATTGCCTTTTCTATAGTAAAGTATTCAAAAAATAATTTTCTACTGTCGCAAATTTTAATTTCGCCAGGTAGATTTTTCACAAATTAATTTTCTACTGTCGCAAATTTTAATTACGCCAGGGATTGCCTTTTCTATAGCAAATTATTCAAAAAATAATTTTCTACTGTCGCAAATTTTAATTCCGCCAGGGATTGCCTTTTCTATAGTAAATTATTCAAAAAATAATTTTCTACTGTCGCAAATTTTAATTACGCCAGGGATTGCCTTTTCTATAGTAAATTATTCAAAAAATAATTTTCAACTGTCGCAAATTTTAATTACGCCAGGGATTGCCTTTTCTATAGTAAATTATTCAAAAAATAATTTTATACTGTCGCAAATTTTAATTGCGCCAGGGATTCCCTTTTCTGTAGTAAATTATTCAAAAAATAATTTTATACTGTCGCAAATTTTAAGTGCGCCAGGGATTGCTTTTTCTATAGTAAATTATTCAAAAAAATAATTTTTTACTGTCGCAAATTTTAATTACGCCAGGGATTGCCTTTTCTATAGTAAATTATTCAAAAAATAATTTTCTACTGTCGCAAATTTTAATTACGCCAGGGATTGCCTTTTCTGTAGTAAATTATTCAAAAAATAATTTTCAACTGTCGCAAATTTTAATTACGCCAGGGATTGCCTTTTCTATAATAAATTATTCAAAAAATAATTTTCTACTGTCGCAAATTTTAATTGCACCAGGGATTGCCTTTTCTATAGTAAATTATTCAAAAAATAATCTTCTACTGTCGCAAATTTTAATTGCGCCAGGGATTGCCTTTTCTATAGTAAATTATTAAAAAAATAATTTTTTACTCTCGCAAATTTCAATTTCGCCAGGTAAATTTTTCACAAATTAATCTTCTACTGTCGCAAATTTTAATTACGCCAGGGATTGCCTTTTCTATAGTAAATTATTCAAAAAATAATTTTCTACTCTCGCAAATTTTAATTGCGCCAGGGATTGCCTTTTCTATAGTAAATTATTCAAAAAATAATTTTTTACTGTCGCATATTTTAATTACGCCAGGGATTGCCTCTTCTATAGTAAATTATTCAAAAAATAATTTTATACTGTCGCAAATTTCAAATCCGCCAGGGATTGCCTTTTCTATAGTAAATTATTCAAAAAATAATTTTTTACTATCGCAAGTTTTAATTACGCCAGGGATTGCCTTTTCTATAGTAAATTATTCAAAAAATAATTTTATACTGTCGCAAATTTTAATTACGCCAGGGATTGCCTTTTCTATAGTAAATTATTCAAAAAATAATTTTATACTGTCGCAAATTTCAATTACGCCAGGGATTGCCTTTTCTATAGTAAATTATTCAAAAAATAATTTTCTACTGTCGCAAATTGTAATTGCGCCAGGGATTGCCGTTTCTATAGTAAATTATTCAAAAAATAATTTTTACTGTCGCAAATTTTAATTACGCCAGGGATTGCCTTTTCTATAGTAAATTATTCAAAAAATAATTTTATACTGTCGCAAATTTTAATTGCGCCAGGGATTGCCTTTTCTATAGTAAATTTTTCACAAATTAATTTTCTACTGTCGCAAACTTTAATTACTCCAGGGATTGCCTTTTCTATAGTAAATTATTCAAAAAATAATTTTCTACTGTCGCAAATTTTAATTGCGCCAGGGATTGCCTTTTCTATAGTAAATTATTCAAAAAATAATTTTATACTGTCGCAAATTTTAATTACGCCAGGGATTGCCTTTTCTATAGTAAATTATTCAAAAAATAATTTTTTACTGTCGCAAATTTTAAATATCCCAGGCATTGCCTCTTCTATAGTAAATTATTCAAAAAATAATTTTCTACTGTCGCAAATTTTAAGTGCGCCACGGATTGCCTTTTCTATAGTAAATTATTCAAAAAATAATTTTATACTGTCGCAAATTTTAATTGCGCCAGGGATTGCCTTTTCTATAGTTAATTATTCAAAAAATAATTTTCAACTGTCGCAAATTTTAAGTGCGCCAGGGATTGCCTTTTCTATAGTAAATTATTCAAAAAATAATTTTTTACTGTCGCAAATTTTAAATACGCCAGGGATTGCCTTTTCTATAGTAAATTTTGCAAAAAAATAATTTTCAACTGTCGCAAATTTTAATTGCGCCAGGGATTGCCTTTTCTATAGTAAATTATTCAAAAAATAATATTTTACTGTCGCAAATTTCAAATCCGCCAGGGATTGCCTTTTCTACAGTAAATTTTGCAAAAAAGAATTTTTTACTGTTGCAAATTTTAATTGCGCCAGGGATTGCCGTTTCTATAGTAAATTATTCAAAAAATAATTTTATACTGTCGCAAATTTTAATTACGCCAGGGATTGCCTTTTCTATAGTAAATTATTCAAAAAATAATTTTCTACTGTCGTATATTGTAATTGTGCCAGGGATTGCCTTTTCTATAGTAAATTATTCAAAAAATAATTTTTTACTGTCGCAAATTTTAATTACGCCAGGGATTGCCTTTTCTATAGTAAATTATTCAAAAAATAATTTTATACCGTCGAAAATTTTAATTACGCCAGGGATTGCCTTTTCTATAGTAAATTATTCAAAAAATAATTTTATACTGTCGCAAATTTTAATTGCGCCAGGGATTGCCTTTTCTATAGTAAATTATTCAAAAAATAATTTTCTACTGTCGCAAATTTTAAATATCCCAGGGATTGCCTTTCCTATAGTAAATTATTCAAAAAATAAGTTTCAACTGTCGCAAATTTTAATTACGCCAGGGATTGCATTTTCTATAGTAAATTATTCAAAAAATAATTTTATACTGTCGCAAATTTTCATTGCGCCAGGGATTGCCTTTTCTATAGTAAATTATTCAAAAAATAATTTTATACTGTCGCAAATTTTAATTACGCCAGGGATTGCCTTTTCTATAGTAAATTATTCAAAAAATAATTTTATACTGTCGCAAAATTTTAATTGCGCCAGGGATTGCCTTTTCTATAGTAAATTATTCAAAAAATAATTTTATACTGTCGCAAATTTTAATTACGCCAGGGATTGCCTTTTCTATAGTAAATTATTCAAAAAATAATTTTATACTGTCGCAAATTTTAATTACGCCAGGGATTGCCTTTTCTATAGTAAATTATTCAAAAAATAATTTTCTACTGTCGCAAATTTTAAATATCCCAGGGATTGCCTTTTCTATAGTAAATTATTCAAAAAATAATTTAATACTGTCGCAAATTTTAATTACGCCAGGGATTGCCTTTTCTATAGTAAATTATTCAAAAAATAATTTTATACTGTCGCAAATTTTAATTACGCCAGGGATTGCCTTTTCTATAGTAAATTATTCAAAAAATAATTTTATACTGTCGCAAATTTTAATTGCGCCAGGGATTGCCTTTTCTATAGTAAATTATTCAAAAAATAATTTTCTACTGTCGCAAATTTTAAATATCCCAGGGATTGCCTTTCCTATAGTAAATTATTCAAAAAATAAGTTTCAACTGTCGCAAATTTTAATTACGCCAGGGATTGCCTTTTCTATAGTAAATTATTCAAAAAATAATTTTATACTGTCGCAAATTTTCATTCCGCCAGGGATTGCCTTTTCTATAGTAAATTATTCAAAAAATAATTTTATACTGTCGCAAATTTTAATTACGCCAGGGATTGCCTTTTCTATAGTAAATTATTCAAAAAATAATTTTCTACTGTCGCAAATTTTAATTGCGCCAGGGATTGCCTTTTCTATAGTAAATTATTCAAAAAATAATTTTATACTGTCGCAAATTTTAATTACGCCAGGGATTGCCTTTTCTATAGTAAATTATTCAAAAAATAATTTTTTACTCTCGCAAATTTCAATTTCGCCAGGTATATTTTTCAGAAATTAATTTTCTACTGTCGCAAATTTTATTTACGCCAGGGATTGCGTTTTCTATAGTAAATTATTCAAAAAATAATTTTCTACTGTCACAAATTTTAATTGCGCCAGGGATTGCCTTTTCTATAGTAAATTATTCAAAAAATAATTTTATACTGTCGCAAATTTTAATTACGCCAGGGATTGCCTTTTCTATAGTAAATTATTCAAGAAATAATTTTCTACTGTCGCAAATTTTAATTACGCCAGGGATTGCCTTTTCTATAGTAAATTATTCAAAAAATAATTTTATACTGTCGCAAATTTTAATTGCGCCAGGGATTGCCTTTTCTATAGTAAATTATTCAAAAAATAATTTTATACTGTCGCAAATTTTAAGTGCGCCAGGGATTGCCTTTTCTATAGTAAATTATTCAAAAAATAATTTTATACTGTCGCAAATTTTAAGTGCGCCAGGGATTGCCTTTTCTATAGTAAATTATTAAAAAAATAATTTTTTACTGTCGCAAATTTTAATTACGCCAGGGATTGCCTTTTCTATAGTAAATTATTCAAAAAATAATTTTCTACTGTCGCAAATTTTAATTACGCCAGGGATTGCCTTTTCTATAGTAAATTATTCAAAAAATAATTTTATACTGTCGCAAATTTTAATTACGCCAGGGATTGCCTTTTCTATAGTAAATTATTCAAAAAATAATTTTATACTGTCGCAAATTTTAATTACGCCAGGGATTGACTTTTCTATAGTAAATTATTCAAAAAATAATTTTATACTGTCGCAAATTTTAATTACGCCAGGGATTGCCTTTTCTATAGTAAATTATTCAAAAAATAATTTTATACTGTCGCAAATTTTAATTGCGCCAGGGATTGCCTTTTCTATAGTAAATTATTCAAAAAATAATTTTATACTGTCGCAAATTTTAATTGCGCCAGGGATTGCCTTTTCTATAGTAAATTATTCAAAAAATAACTTTCTACTGTCGCAAATTTTAATTACGTCAGGGATTGCCTTTTCTGTAGTAAATTTCTCACAAAGTAATATTCTACTGTCGCAAATTTCAAATCCGCCAGGGATTGCCTTTTCTACAATAAATTTTGCAAAAAATAATTTTATACTGTCGCAAATTTTAATTGCGCCAGGGATTGCCTTTTCTATAGTAAATTATTCAAAAAATAATTTTCTACTGTCGCAAATTTCAAATCCGCCAGGGATTTCCTTTTCTATAGTAAATTATTCAAAAAATAATTTTTTACTGTCGCAAATTTTAAATACGCCAGGGATTGCCTTTTCTATAGTAAATTATTCAAAAAATAATTTTCTACTGTCGCAAATTTTAAATATCCCAGGGATTGCCTTTTCTATAGTAAATTATTCAAAAAATAATTTTATACTGTCGCAAATTTTAATTACGCCAGGGATTGCCTTTTCTATAGTAAATTATTCAAAAAATAATTTTTTACTGTCGCAAATTTTAATTACGCCACGGATTGCCTTTTCTATAGTAAATTATTCAAAAAATAATTTTATACTGTCGCAAATTTTAATTGCGCCAGGGATTGCCTTTTCTATAGTAAATTATTCAAAAAATAATTTTCAACTATCGCAAATTTTAATTACGCCAGGGATTGCCTTTTCTATAGTAAATTATTCAAAAAATAATTTTATACTGTCGCAAATTTTAATTACGCCAGGGATTGCCTTTTCTATAGTAAATTATTCAAAAAATAATTTTATACTGTCGCAAATTTTAAGTGCGCCAGGGATTGCCTTTTCTATAGAAAATTATTCAAAAAATAATTTTTTACTGTCGCAAATTTTAATTACGCCAGGGATTGCCTTTTCTATAGTAAATTATTCAAAAAATAATTTTTTACTGTCGCAAATTTCAAATCCGACAGGGATTGCCTTTTCTACAGTAAATTTTGCAAAAAATAATTTTATACTGTCGCAACTTTTAATTGCGCCAGGGATTGCCTTTTCTGTAGTAAATTATTCAAAAAATAATTTTATACTGTCGCAAATTTTAAGTGCGCCAGGGATTGCCTTTTCTATAGTAAATTATTCAAAAAATATTTTTTTACTGTCGCAAATTTTAATTACGCCAGGGATTGCCTTTTCTATAGTAAATTATTCAAAAAATAATTTTTTACTGTCGCAAATTTCAAATCCGACAGGGATTGCCTTTTCTACAGTAAATTTTGCAAAAAATAATTTTATACTGTCGCAACTTTTAATTGCGCCAGGGATTGCCTTTTCTATAGTAAATTATTCAAAAAATAATTTCTTACTGTCGCAAATTTTAATTACGACAGGGATTGCCTTTTCTATAGTAAATTATTCAAAAATAATTTTCTACTGTCGCAAATTTTAATTGCGCAAGGGATTGCCTTTTCTATAGTAAATTATTCAAAAAATAATTTTATACTGTCGCAAATTTTAATTGCGCCAGGGATTGCCTTTTCTATAGTAAATTATTCAAAAAATAATTTTATACTGTCGCAAATTTTAATTACGCCAGGGATTGCCTTTTCTATAGTAAATTATTCAAAAAATAATTTTCTACTGTCGCAAATTTTAATTGCGCAAGGGATTGCCTTTTCTATAGTAAATTATTCAAAAAATAATTTTATACTGTCGCAAATTTTAATTGCGCCAGGGATTGCCTTTTCTATAGTAAATTATTCAAAAAATAATTTTATACTGTCGCAAATTTTAATTACGCCAGGGATTGCCTTTTCTATAGTAAATTATTCAAAAAATAATTTTCTACTGTCGCAAATTTTAATTACGCCAGGGATTGCCTTTTCTATAGTAAATTATTCAAAAAATAATTTTCTACTGTCGCAAATTATAATTATGCCAGGGATTGCCTTTTCTATAGTAAATTATTCAAAAAATAATTTTATACTGTCGCAAATTTTAATTACGCCAGGGATTGCCTTTTCTATAGTAAATTATTCAAAAAATAATTTTATACTGTCGCAAATTTTAAGTGCGCCAGGGATTGCCTTTTCTATAGTAAATTATTCAAAAAATAATTTTTTACTGTCGCAAATTTTAATTGCACCAGGGATTGCCTTTTCTATAGTAAATTATTCAAAAAATAATTTTCTACTGTTTAATTTCGCCAGGTAAATTTTTCACAAATTAATTTTCTACTGTCGCAAATTTTAATTACGCCAGGGATTGCCTTTTCTATAGTAAATTATTCAAAAAATAATTTTCTACTGTCGCAAATTTTAATTGCGCCAGGGATTGCCTATTCTATAGTAAATTATTCAAAAAATAATTTTCTACTGTCGCAAATTTTAATTACGCCAGGGATTGCCTTTTCTATAGTAAATTATTCAAAAAATAATTTTCAACTGTCGCAAATTTTATTTACGCCAGGGATTGCCTTTTCTATATTAAATTATTCAAAAAATAATTTTATACTGTCGCAAATTTTAATTGCGCCAGGGATTGCCTTTTCTATAGTAAATTATTCAAAAAATAATTTTATACTGTCGCAAATTTTAAGTGCGCCAGGGATTACCTTTTCTATAGTAAATTATTCAAAAAAATAATTTTTTACTGTCGCAAATTTTAATTACGCCAGGGATTGCCTTTTCTATAGTAAATTATTCAAAAAATAATTTTTTACTGTCGCAAATTTCAAATCCGCCAGGGATTGCCTTTCTACAGTAAATTTTGCAAAAAATAATTTTATACTGTCGCAAATTTTAATTGCGCCAGGGATTGCCTTTTCTATAGTAAATTATTCAAAAAATAATTTTCTACTGTCGCAAATTTCAAATCCGCCAGGGATTGCCTTTTCTATAGTAAATTATTCAAAAAATAATTTTTTACTGTCGCAAATTTTAAATACGCCAGGGATTGCCTTTTCTATAAAAAATTATTCAAAAAATAATTTTATACTGTCGCAAATTTTAATTATGCCAGGGATTGCCTTTTCTATAGTAAATTATTCAAAAAATAATTTTCTACTGTCGCAAATTTTAATTACGCCAGGGATTGCCTTTTCTATAGTAAATTATTCAAAAAATAATTTTATACTGTCGCAAATTTTAATTACGCCAGGGATTGCCTTTTCTATAGTAAATTATTCAAAAAATAATTTTATACTGTCGCAAATTTTAAGTGCGCCAGGGATTGCCTTTTCTATAGTAAATTATTCAAAAAATAATTTTCTACTGTCGCAAGTTTTAATTACGCCAGGGATTGCCTTTTCTATAGTAAATTATTCAAAAAATAATTTTTTACTGTCGCAAATTTTAATTACGCCAGGGATTGCCTTTTCTATAGTAATTTATTCAAAAAATAATTTTCTACTGTCGCAAATTTTAATTACGCCAGGAATTGCCTTTTCTATAGTAAATTATTCAAAAAATAATTGTTTACTGTCGCAAATTTTAAGTGGGCCAGGGATTGCCTTTTCTATAGTAAATTATTCAAAAATAATTTTATACTGTCGCAAATTTTAATTACGACAGGGATTGCCTGTTCTATAGTAAATTATTCAAAAAATAATTTTTTACTGTCGCAAATTGTAATTGCGCCAGGGATTGCCTTTTCTATAGTAAATTATTCAAAAAATAATTTTCAACTGTCGCAAATTTTAATTACGCCAGGGGATTGCCTTTTATATAGTAAATTATTCAAAAAATAATTTTATACTGTCGCAAATTTTAAGTGTGCCAGGGATTTCCTTTTCTATAGTAAATTATTCAAAAAATAATTTTCTACTGTCGCAAATTTTAATTGCGCCAGGGATTGCCTTTTCTATAGTAAATTATTCAAAAAATAATTTTTTACTGTCGCAAATTTTAAGTGCGCCAGGGATTGCCTTTTCTATAAAAAATTATTCAAAAAATAATTTTATACTGTCGCAAATTTTAATTACGCCAGGGATTGCCTTTTCTATAGTAAATTATTCAAAAAATAATTTTCTACTGTCGCAAATTTTAATTACGCCAGGGATTGCCTTTTCTATAGTAAATTATTCAAAAAATAATTTTATACTGTCGCAAATTTTAATTACGCCAGGGATGGCCCTTTTTATAGTAAATTATTCAAAAAATAATTTTATACTGTCGCAAATTTTAAGTGCGCCAGGGATTGCCTTTCCTATAGTAAATTATTCAAAAAATAATTTTTTACTGTCGCAAATTTTAATTACGCCAGGGATTGCCTTTTCTATAGTAAATTATTCAAAAAATAA
Organism: Dioctria linearis; assembly: GCA_963930735.1. Lineage (NCBI taxonomy): Eukaryota > Metazoa > Arthropoda > Insecta > Diptera > Asilidae > Dioctria > Dioctria linearis. Next base: position 27,982 of record CAWVNZ010001209.1, read on the forward strand.
TTTTTTACTGTCGCAAATTTCAAATCCGCCAGGGATTGCCTTTTCTACAGTAAATTTTGCAAAAAATAATTTTATACTGTCGCAAATTTTAATTACGCCAGGGATTGCCTTTTCTATAGTAAATTATTCAAAAAATAATTTTCTACTGTCGCAAATTTTAATTACGCCAGGGATTGCCTTTTCTTTAGTAAATTATTCAAAAAATAATTTTATACTGTCGCAAATTTTAAATACGCCAGGGATTGCCTTTTCTATAGAAAATTATTCAAAAAATAATTTTATACTGTCGCAAATTTTAATTACGCCAGGGATTGCCTTTTCTATAGTAAATTATTCAAAAAATAATTTTCTACTGTCTCAAATTTTAATTACGCCAGGGATTGCCTTTTCTATAGTAAATTATTCAAAAAATAATTTTATACTGTCGCAAATTTTAATTACACCAGGGATTGCCTTTTCTATAGTAAATTATTCAAAAAATAATTTTATACTGTCCCAAATTTTAATTACGCCAGGGATTGCCTTTTCTATAGTAAATTATTCAAAAAATAATTTTATACTGTAGCAAATTTTAATTACGCCAGGGATTGCCTTTTCTATAATTAATTATTCAAAAAATAATTTTTTACTGTCGCAAATTTTAAGTGCGCCAGGGATTGCCTTTTCTATAGTAAATTATTCAAAAAATAATTTTATACTGTCGCAAATTTTAATTACGCCAGGGATTGCCTTTTCTATAGTAAATTATTCAAAAAATAAATTTTTACTGTCGCAAATTTTAAGTGCGCCAGGGATTGCCTTTTCTATAGTAAATTATTCAAAAAATAATTTTATTCTGTCGCAAATTTTAATTGCGCCAGGGATTGCCTTTTCTATAGTAAATTATTCAAAAAATAATTTTTTACTGTCGCAAATTGTAATTGCGCCAGGGATTGCCTTTTCTATAGTAAATTATTCAAAAAATAATTTTCAACTGTCGCAAATTTTAATTACGCCAGGATTGCCTTTTCTATAGTAAATTATTCAAAAAATAATTTTTTACTGTCGCAAATTTCAAATCCGACAGGGATTGCCTTTTCTATAGTAAATTATTCAAAAAATAATTTTTTACTGTCGCAAATTTCAAATCCGACAGGGATTGCCTTTTCTACAGTAAATTTTGCAAAAAATAATTTTATACTGTCGCAACTTTTAATTGCGCCAGGGATTGCCTTTTCTATAGTAAATTATTCAAAAAATAATTTTTTACTGTCGCAAATTTTAATTACGACAGGGATTGCCTTTTCTATAGTAAATTATTCAAAAAATAATTTTCTACTGTCGCAAATTTTAATTGCGCAAGGGATTGCCTTTTCTATAGTAAATTATTCAAAAAATAATTTTATACTGTCGCAAATTTTAATTGCGCCAGGGATTGCCTTTTCTATAGTAAATTATTCAAAAAATAATTTTATACTGTCTCAAATTTTAAGTGCGCCAGGGATTGCCTTTTCTATAGTAAATTATTCAAAAAATAATTTTTTACTGTCGCAAATTTTAATTACGCCAGGGATTGCCTTTTCTATAGTAAATTATTCAAAAAATAATTTTTTACTGTCGCAAATTTCAAATCCGACAGGGATTGCCTTTTCTACAGTAAATTTTGCAAAAAATAATTTTATACTGTCGCAACTTTTAATTGCGCCAGGGATTGCCTTTTCTATAGTAAATTATTCAAAAAATAATTTTTTACTGTCGCAAATTTTAATTACGACAGGGATTGCCTTTTCTATAGTAAATTATTCAAAAAATAATTTTCTACTGTCGCAAATTTTAATTGCGCAAGGGATTGCCTTTTCTATAGTAAATTATTCAAAAAATAATTTTATACTGTCGCAAATTTTAATTGCGCCAGGGATTGCCTTTTCTATAGTAAATTATTCAAAAAATAATTTTATACTGTCGCAAATTTTAATTACGCCAGGGATTGCCTTTTCTATAGTAAATTATTCAAAAAATAATTTTCTACTGTCGCAAATTTTAATTGCGCAAGGGATTGCCTTTTCTATAGTAAATTATTCAAAAAATAATTTTCTACAGTAAATTTTGCAAAAAATAATTTTATACTGTCGCAACTTTTAATTGCGCCAGGGATTGCCTTTTCTATAGTAAATTATTCAAAAAATAATTTTATACTGTCGCAAATTTTAAGTGCGCCAGGGATTGCCTTTTCTATAGTAAATTATTCAAAAAATAATTTTTTACTGTCGCAAATTTTAATAACGCCAGGGATTGCCTTTTCTATAGTAAATTATTCAAAAAATAATTTTTTACTGTCGCAAATTTCAAATCCGCCAGGGATTGCCTTTTCTACAGTAAATTTTGCAAAAAATAATTTTATACTGTCGCAAATTTTAATTGCGCCAGGGATTGCCTTTTCTATAGTAAATTATTCAAAAAATAATTTTCTACTGTCGCAAATTTCAAATCCGCCAGGGATTGCCTTTTCTATAGTAAATTATTCAAAAAATAATTTTTTACTGTCGCAAATTTTAAATACGCCAGGGATTGCCTTTTCTATAAAAAATTATTCAAAAAATAATTTTATACTGTCGCAAATTTTAATTATGCCAGGGATTGCCTTTTCTATAGTAAATTATTCAAAAAATAATTTTCTACTGTCGCAAATTTTAATTACGCCAGGGATTGCCTTTTCTATAGTAAATTATTCAAAAAATAATTTTATACTGTCGCAAATTTTAATTACGCCAGGGATTGCCTTTTCTATAGTAAATTATTCAAAAAATAATTTTATACTGTCGCAAATTTTAAGTGCGCCAGGGATTGCCTTTTCTATAGTAAATTATTCAAAAAATAATTTACTACTGTCGCAAGTTTTAATTACGCCAGGGATTGCCTTTTCTATAGTAAATTATTCAAAAAATAATTTTTTACTGTCGCAAATTTTAATTACGCCAGGGATTGCCTTTTCTATAGTAAATTATTCAAAAAATAATTTTCTACTGTCGCAAATTTTAATTACGCCAGGAATTGCCTTTTCTATAGTAAATTATTCAAAAAATAATTGTTTACTGTCGCAAATTTTAAGTGGGCCAGGGATTGCCTTTTCTATAGTAAATTATTCAAAAAATAATTTTATACTGTCGCAAATTTTAATTACGACAGGGATTGCCTTTTCTATAGTAAATTATTCAAAAAATAATTTTTTACTGTCGCAAATTGTAATTGCGCCAGGGATTGCCTTTTCTATAGTAAATTATTCAAAAAATAATTTTCAACTGTCGCAAATTTTAATTACGCCAGGGATTGCCTTTTATATAGTAAATTATTCAAAAAATAATTTTATACTGTCGCAAATTTTAAGTGTGCCAGGGATTTCCTTTTCTATAGTAAATTATTCAAAAAATAATTTTCTACTGTCGCAAATTTTAATTGCGCCAGGGATTGCCTTTTCTATAGTAAATTATTCAAAAAATAATTTTTTACTGTCGCAAATTTTAAGTGCGCAAGGGATTGCCTTTTCTATAAAAAATTATTCAAAAAATAATTTTATACTGTCGCAAATTTTAATTACGCCAGGGATTGCCTTTTCTATAGTAAATTATTCAAAAAATAATTTTCTACTGTCGCAAATTTTAATTACGCCAGGGATTGCCTTTTCTATAGTAAATTATTCAAAAAATAATTTTATACTGTCGCAAATTTTAATTACGCCAGGGATGGCCCTTTTTATAGTAAATTATTCAAAAAATAATTTTATACTGTCGCAAATTTTAAGTGCGCCAGGGATTGCCTTTTCTATAATAAATTATTCAAAAAATAATTTTTTACTGTCGCAAATTTTAATTACGCCAGGGATTGCCTTTTCTATAGTAAATTATTCAAAAAATAATTTTCTACTGTCGCAAATTTTAATTACGCCAGGGATTGCCTTTTCTATAGTAAATTATTCAAAAAATAATTTTCAACTGTCGCAAATTTTATTTACGCCAGGGATTGCCTTTTCTATATTAAATTATTCAAAAAATAATTTTATACTGTCGCAAATTTTAATTGCGCCAGGGATTGCCTTTTCTATAGTAAATTATTCAAAAAATAATTTTATACTGTCGCAAATTTTAAGTGCGCCAGGGATTACCTTTTCTATAGTAAATTATTCAAAAAAATAATTTTTTACTGTCGCAAATTTTAATTACGCCAGGGATTGCCTTTTCTATAGTAAATTATTCAAAAAATAATTTTTTACTGTCGCAAATTTCAAATCCGCCAGGGATTGCCTTTTCTATAGTAAATTATTCAAAAAATAATTTTATACTGTCACAAATTTTAATTACGCCAGGGATTGCCTTTTCTATAGTAAATTATTCAAAAAATAATTTTATACTGTCGCAAATTTTAAGTGCGCCAGGGATTGCCTTTTCTATAGTAAATTATTCAAAAAATAATTTTCTACTGTCGCAAATTTTAATTACGCCAGGGATTGCCTTTTCTATAGTAAATTATTCAAAAAATAATTTTTTACTGTCGCAAATTTTAATTACGCCAGGGATTGCCTTTTCTATAGTAAATTATTCAAAAAATAATTTTCTACTGTCGCAAATTTTAATTACGCCAGGGATTGCCTTTTCTATAGTAAATTATTCAAAAAATAATTGTTTACTGTCGCAAATTTTAAGTGGGCCAGGGATTGCCTTTTCTATAGTAAATTATTCAAAAAATAATTTTATACTGTCGCAAATTTTAATTACGACAGGGATTGCCTTTTCTATAGTAAATTATTCAAAAAATAATTTTTTACTGTCGCAAATTGTAATTGCGCCAGGGATTGCCTTTTCTATAGTAAATTATTCAAAAAATAATTTTCAACTGTCGCAAATTTTAATTACGCCAGGGATTGCCTTTTATATAGTAAATTATTCAAAAAATAATTTTATACTGTCGCAAATTTTAAGTGTGCCAGGGATTTCCTTTTCTATAGTAAATTATTCAAAAAATAATTTTCTACTGTCGCAAGTTTTAATTGCGCCAGGGATTGCCTTTTCTATAGTAAATTATTCAAAAAATAATTTTTTACTGTCGCAAATTTTAAGTGCGCCAGGGATTGCCTTTTCTATAAAAAATTATTCAAAAAATAATTTTATACTGTCGCAAATTTTAATTACGCCAGGGATTGCCTTTTCTATAGTAAATTATTCAAAAAATAATTTTCTACTGTCGCAAATTTTAATTACGCCAGGGATTGCCTTTTCTGTAGTAAATTATTCAAAAAATAATTTTATACTGTCGCAAATTTTATTTACGCCAGGGATGGCCCTTTTTATAGTAAATTATTCAAAAAATAATTTTATACTGTCGCAAATTTTAAGTGCGCCAGGGATTGCCTTTTCTATAGTAAATTATTCAAAAAATAATTTTTTACTGTCGCAAATTTTAATTACGCCAGGGATTGCCTTTTCTATAGTAAATTATTCAAAAAATAATTTTCTACTGTCGCAAATTTTAATTATGCCAGGGATTGCCTTTTCTATAGTAAATTATTCAAAAAATAATTTTATACTGTCGCATATTTTAATTACGCCAGGGATTGCCTTTTCTATAGTAAATTATTCAAAAAATAATTTTCTACTGTCGCAAATTTTAATTACGCCAGGTATTGCCTTTTCTTTAGTAAATTATTCAAAAAATAATTTTATACTGTCGCAAATTTTAATTGCGCCAGGGATTGCCTTTTCTATAGTAAATTATTCGAAAAATAATTTTATACTGTCGCAAATTTTAATTACGCCAGGGATTGCCTTTTCTATAGTAAATTATTCAAAAAATAATTTTATACTGTCGCAAATTTTAATTACGCCAGGGATTGCCTTTTCTATAGTAAATTATTCAAAAAATAATTTTATACTGTCGCAAATTTTAATTACGCCAGGGATTGCCTTTTCTATAGTAAATTATTCGAAAAATAATTTTATACTGTCGCAAATTTTAATTACGCCAGGGATTGCCTTTTCTATAGTAAATTATTCAAAAAATAATTTTATACTGTCGCAAATTTTAATTACGCCAGGGATTGCCTTTTCTATAGTAAATTATTCAAAAAATAATTTTATACTGTCGCAAATTTTAATTACGCCAGGGATTGCCTTTTCTATAGTAAATTATTCAAAAAATTATTTTATACTGTCGCAAATTTTAAGTGCGCCAGGGATTGCCTTTTCTATAGTAAATTATTCAAAAAATAATTTTTTACTGTCGCAAATTTTAATTACGCCAGGGATTGCCTTTTCTATAGTAAATTATTCAAAAAATAATTTTTTACTGTCGCAAATTTCAAATCCGCCAGGGATTGCCTTTTCTACAGTAAATTTTGCAAAAAATAATTTTATACTGTCGCAAATTTTAATTGCGCCAGGGATTGCCTTTTCTATAGTAAATTATTCAAAAAATAATTTTCTACTGTCGCAAATTTCAAATCCGTCAGGGATTGCCTTTTCTATAGTAAATTATTCAAAAAATAATTTTTTACTGTCGCAAATTTCAAATCCGACAGGGATTGCCTTTTCTACAGTAAATTTTGCAAAAAATAATTTTATACTGTCGCAACTTTTAATTGCGCCAGGGATTGCCTTTTCTATAGTAAATTATTCAAAAAATAATTTTTTACTGTCGCAAATTTTAAATACGACAGGGATTGCCTTTTCTATAGTAAATTATTCAAAAAATAATTTTCTACTGTCGCAAATTTTAATTGCGCAAGGGATTGCCTTTTCTATAGTAAATTATTCAAAAAATAATTTTATACTGTCGCAAATTTTAAATGCGCCAGGGATTGCCTTTTCTATAGTAAATTATTCAAAAAATAATTTTATACTGTCGCAAATTTTAATTACGCCAGGGATTGCCTTTTCTATAGTAAATTATTCAAAAAATAATTTTCTACTGTCGCAAATTTTAATTGCGCAAGGGATTGCCTTTTCTATAGTAAATTATTCAAAAAATAATTTTCTACTGTCGCAAATTTTAATTGGGCCAGGGATTGCCTTTTCTATAGTAAATTATTCAAAAAATAATTTTATACTGTCGCAAATTTTAATTACACCAGGGATTGCCTTTTCTATAGTAAATTATTCAAAAAATAATTTTATACTGTCGCAGATTTTAATTACGCCAGGGATTGCCTTTTCTATAGTAAATTATTCAAAAAATAATTTTCTACTGTCGCAAATTTTAATTACGCCAGGGATTGCCTTTTCTATAGTAAATTATTCAAAAAATAATTTTCTACTGTCGCAAATTATAATTATGCCAGGGATTGCCTTTTCTATAGTAAATTATTCAAAAAATAATTTTATACTGTCGCAAATTTTAATTACGCCAGGGATTGCCTTTTCTATAGTAAATTATTCAAAAAATAATTTTATACTGTCGCAAATTTTAAGTGCGCCAGGGATTGCCTTTTCTATAGTAAATTATTCAAAAAATAATTTTTTACTGTCGCAAATTTTAATTGCACCAGGGATTGCCTTTTCTATAGTAAATTATTCAAAAAATAATTTTCTACTGTCGCAAATTATAATTTCGCCAGGTAAATTTTTCACAAATTAATTTTCTACTGTCGCAAATTTTAATTACGCCAGGGATTGCCTTTTCTATAGTAAATTATTCAAAAAATAATTTTCTACTGTCGCAAATTTTAATTGCGCCAGGGATTGCCTATTCTATATTAAATTATTCAAAAAATAATTTTATACTGTCGCAAATTTTAATTGCGCCGGGGATTGCCTTTTCTATAGTAAATTATTCAAAAAATAATTTTCTACTGTCGCAAATTTCAAATCCGTCAGGGATTGCCTTTTCTATAGTAAATTATTCAAAAAATAATTTTTTACTGTCGCAAATTTCAAATCCGACAGGGATTGCCTTTTCTACAGTAAATTTTGCAAAAAATAATTTTATACTGTCGCAACTTTTAATTGCGCCAGGGATTGCCTTTTCTATAGTAAATTATTCAAAAAATAATTTTCTACTGTCGCAAATTTTAATTATGCCAGGGATTGCCTTTTCTATAGTAAATTATTCAAAAAATAATTTTCAACTGTCGCAAATTTTATTTACGCCAGGGATTGCCTTTTCTATATTAAATTATTCAAAAAATAATTTTATACTGTCGCAAATTTTAATTGCGCCAGGGATTGCCTTTTCTATAGTAAATTATTCAAAAAATAATTTTATACTGTCGCAAATTTTAAGTGCGCCAGGGATTACCTTTTCTATAGTAAATTATTCAAAAAAATAATTTTTTACTGTCGCAAATTTTAATTACGCCAGGGATTGCCTTTTCTATAGTAAATTATTCAAAAAATAATTTTTTACTGTCGCAAATTTCAAATCCGCCAGGGATTGCCTTTTCTACAGTAAATTTTGCAAAAAATAATTTTATACTGTCGCAAATTTTAATTGCGCCAGGGATTGCCTTTTCTATAGTAAATTATTCAAAAAATAATTTTCTACTGTCGCAAATTTCAAATCCGCCAGGGATTGCCTTTTCTATAGTAAATTATTCAAAAAATAATTTTTTACTGTCGCAAATTTTAAATACGCCAGGGATTGCCTTTTCTATAAAAAATTATTCAAAAAATAATTTTATACTGTCGCAAATTTTAATTACGCCAGGGATTGCCTTTTCTATAGTAAATTATTCAAAAAATAATTTTCTACTGTCGCAAATTTTAATTACGCCAGGGATTGCCTTTTCTATAGTAAATTATTCAAAAAATAATTTTATACTGTCACAAATTTTAATTACGCCAGGGATTGCCTTTTCTATAGTAAATTATTCAAAAAATAATTTTATACTGTCGCAAATTTTAAGTGCGCCAGGGATTGCCTTTTCTATAGTAAATTATTCAAAAAATAATTTTCTACTGTCGCAAATTTTAATTACGCCAGGGATTGCCTTTTCTATAGTAAATTATTCAAAAAATAATTTTTTACTGTCGCAAATTTTAATTACGCCAGGGATTGCCTTTTCTAAAGTAAATTATTCAAAAAATAATTTTCTACTGTCGCAAATTTTAATTACGCCAGGGATTGCCTTTTCTATAGTAAATTATTCAAAAAATAATTGTTTAGTGTCGCAAATTTTAAGTGGGCCAGGGATTGCCTTTTCTATAGTAAATTATTCAAAAAATAATTTTATACTGTCGCAAATTTTAATTACGACAGGGATTGCCTTTTCTATAGTAAATTATTCAAAAAATAATTTTTTACTGTCGCAAATTGTAATTGCGCCAGGGATTGCCTTTTCTATAGTAAATTATTCAAAAAATAATTTTCAACTGTCGCAAATTTTAATTACGCCAGGGATTGCCTTTTATATAGTAAATTATTCAAAAAATAATTTTATACTGTCGCAAATTTTAAGTGTGCCAGGGATTTCCTTTTCTATAGTAAATTATTCAAAAAATAATTTTCTACTGTCGCAAATTTTAATTGCGCCAGGGATTGCCTTTTCTATAGTAAATTATTCAAAAAATAATTTTTTAGTGTCGCAAATTTTAAGTGCGCCAGGGATTGCCTTTTCTATAAAAAATTATTCAAAAAATAATTTTATACTGTCGCAAATTTTAATTACGCCAGGGATTGCCTTTTCTATAGTAAATTATTCAAAAAATAATTTTCTACTGTCGCAAATTTTAATTACGCCAGGGATTGCCTTTTCTATAGTAAATTATTCAAAAAATAATTTTATACTGTCGCAAATTTTAATTACGCCAGGGATGGCCCTTTTTATAGTAAATTATTCAAAATATAATTTTATACTGTCGCAAATTTTAAGTGCGCCAGGGATTGCCTTTTCTATAGTAAATTATTCAAAAAATAATTTTTTACTGTCGCAAATTTTAATTACGCCACGGATTGCCTTTTCTATAGTAAATTATTCAAAAAATAATTTTCTACTGTCGCAAATTTTAATTATGCCAGGGATTGCCTTTTCTATAGTAAATTATTCAAAAAATAATTTTATACTGTCGCAAATTTTAATTACGCCAGGGATTGCCTTTTCTATAGTAAATTATTCAAAAAATAATTTTCTACTGTCGCAAATTTTAATTACGCCAGGTATTGCCTTTTCTTTAGTAAATTATTCAAAAAATAATTTTATACTGTCGCAAATTTTAATTGCGCCAGGGATTGCCTTTTCTATAGTAAATTATTCGAAAAATAATTTTATACTGTCGCAAATTTTAATTACGCCAGGGATTGCCTTTTCTGTAGTAAATTATTCAAAAAATAATTTTATACTGTCGCAAATTTTAATTACGCCAGGGATTGCCTTTTCTATAGTAAATTATTCAAAAAATAATTTTATACTGTCGCAAATTTTAATTACGCCAGGGATTGCCTTTTCTATAGTAAATTATTCAAAAAATTGTTTTATACTGTCTCAAATTTTAAGTGCGCCAGGGATTGCCTTTTCTATAGTAAATTATTCAAAAAATAATTTTTTACTGTCGCAAATTTTAATTACGCCAGGGATTGCCTTTTCTATAGTAAATTGTTCAAAAAATAATTTTTTACTGTCGCAAATTTCAAATCCGCCAGGGATTGCCTTTTCTACAGTAAATTTTGCAAAAAATAATTTTATACTGTCGCAAATTTTAATTGCGCCAGGGATTGCCTTTTCTATAGTAAATTATTCAAAAAATAATTTTCTACTGTCGCAAATTTCAAATCCGTCAGGGATTGCCTTTTCTATAGTAAATTATTCAAAAAATAATTTTTTACTGTCGCAAATTTTAAATACGCCAGGGATTGCCTTTTCTATAGAAAATTATTCTAAAAATAATTTTATACTGTCGCAAATTTTAATTACGCCAGGGATTGCCTTTTCTATAGTAAATTATTCAAAAAATAATTTTCTACTGTCGCAAATTTTAATTACGCCAGGGATTGCCTTTTCTATAGTAAATTATTCAAAAAATAATTTTATACTGTCGCAAATTTTAATTACGCCAGGGATTGCCTTTTCTATAGTAAATTATTCAAAAAATAATTTTATACTGTCCCAAATTTTAATTACGCCAGGGATTGCCTTTTCTATAGTAAATTATTCAAAAAATAATTTTATACTGTAGCAAATTTTAATTACGCCAGGGATTGCCTTTTCTATAGTTAATTATTCAAAAAATAATTTTTTACTGTCGCAAATTTTAAGTGCGCCAGGGATTGCCTTTTCTATAGTAAATTATTCAAAAAATAATTTTATACTGTCGCAAATTTTAATTACGCCAGGATTGCCTTTTCTATAGTAAATTATTCAAAAAATAATTTTCAACTGTCGCAAATTTTAATTACGCCAGGGATTGCTTGTTCTATAGTAAATTATTCAAAAAATAATTTTCTACTGTCGCAAATTTTAATTGCGCCAGGGATTGCCTTTTCTATAGTAAATTATTCAAAAAATAATTTTATACTGTCGCATATTTTAATTACGCCAGGGATTGCCTTTTCTATAGTAAATTATTCAAAAAATAATTTTCTACTGTCGCAAATTTTAATTGCGCCAGGGATTGCCTTTTCTATAGTAAATTATTCAAAAAATAATTTTATACTGTCGCAAATTTTAATTACGCCAGGGATTGCCTTTTCTATAGTAAATTATTCAAAAAATAATTTTTTACTCTCGCAAATTTCAATTTCGCCAGGTAAATTTTTCACAAATTAATTTTCTACTGTCGCAAATTTTAATTACTCCAGGGATTGCCTTTTCTATAGTAAATTATTCAAAAAATAATTTTCTACTGTCGCAAATTTTAATTGCCTCAAGGATTGCCTTTTCTATAGTAAATTATTCAAAAAATAATTTTCTACTGTCGCAAATTTTCACTACGCCAGGGATTGCCTTTTCTATAGTAAATTATTCAAAAAATAATTTTCAACTGTCGCAAATTTTAATTGCGCCAGGGATTGCCTTTTCTATAGTAAATTATTCAAAAAATAATTTTATACTGTCGCAAATTTTAAGTGCGCCAGGTATTGCCTTTTCTATAGTAAATTATTCAAAAAATAATTTTTTACTGTCGCAAATTTTAATTGCGCCAGGGATTGCCTTTCTATAGTAAATTATTCAAAAAATAATTTTATACTGTCGCAAATTTTAAGTGCGCCAGGGATTGCCTTTTATATAGTAAATTATTCAAAAAATAATTTTCTACTGTCGCAAATTTTAATTGCGCCAGGGATTGCCTTTTCTATAGTAAATTATTCAAAAAATAATTTTCTACTGTCGCAAATTTCAAATCCGCCAGGCATTGCCTTTTCTATAGTAAATTATTCAAAAAATAATTTTCTACTGTCGCAAATTTTAAGTGCGCCAGGGATTGCCTTTTCTATAGTAAATTATTCAAAAAATAATTTTCTACTGTCGCAAATTTTAATTACGCCAGGGATTGCCTTTTCTATAGTAAATTATTCAAAAAATAAATTTTTACTGTCGCAAATTTTAATTACGCCAGGGATTGCCTTTTCTATAGTAAATTATTCAAAAAATAATTTTATTCTGTCGCAAATTTTAATTACGCCAGGGATTGCCTTTTCTATAGTAAATTATTCAAAAAATAATTTTTTACTGTCGCAAATTGTAATTGCGCCAGGGATTGCCTTTTCTATAGTAAATTATTCAAAAAATAATTTTCAACTGTCGCAAATTTTAATTACGCCAGGATTGCCTTTTCTATAGTAAATTATTCAAAAAATAATTTTCAACTGTCGCAAATTTTAATTACGCCAGGGATTGCTTGTTCTATAGTAAATTATTCAAAAAATAATTTTCTACTGTCGCAAATTTTAATTGCGCCAGGGACTGCCTTTTCTATAGTAAATTATTCAAAAAATAATTTTATACTGTCGCATATTTTAATTACGCCAGGGATTGCCTTTTCTATAGTAAATTATTCAAAAAATAATTTTCTACTGTCGCAAATTTTAATTGCGCCAGGGATTGCCTTTTCTATAGTAAATTATTCAAAAAATAATTTTATACTGTCGCAAATTTTAATTACGCCAGGGATTGCCTTTTCTATAGTAAATTATTCAAAAAATAATTTTTTACTCTCGCAAATTTCAATTTCGCCAGGTAAATTTTTCACAAATTAATTTTCTACTGTCGCAGATTTTAATTACTCCAGGGATTGCCTTTTCTATAGTAAATTATTCAAAAAATAATTTTCTACTGTCGCAAATTTTAATTGCCTCAAGGATTGCCTTTTCTATAGTAAATTATTCAAAAAATAATTTTCTACTGTCGCAAATTTTAACTACGCCAGGGATTGCCTTTTCTATAGTAAATTATTCAAAAAATAATTTTCAACTGTCGCAAATTTTAATTACGCCAGGGATTGCCTTTTCTATAGTAAATTATTCAAAAAATAATTTTATACTGTCGCAAATTTTAATTGCGCCAGGGATTGCCTTTTCTATAGTAAATTATTCAAAAAATAATTTTATACTGTCGCAAATTTTAAGTGCGCCAGGTATTGCCTTTTCTATAGTAAATTATTCAAAAAATAATTTTTTACTGTCGCAAATTTTAATTGCGCCAGGGATTGCCTTTCTATAGTAAATTATTCAAAAAATAATTTTATACTGTCGCAAATTTTAAGTGCGCCAGGGATTGCCTTTTATATAGTAAATTATTCAAAAAATAATTTTCTACTGTCGCAAATTTTAATTGCGCCAGGGATTGCCTTTTCTATAGTAAATTATTCAAAAAACAATTTTCTACTGTCGCAAATTTCAAATCCGCCAGGCATTGCCTTTTCTATAGTAAATTATTCAAAAAATAATTTTTTACTGTCGCAAATTTTAAATACGCCAGGGATTGCCTTTTCTATAGTAAATTATTCAAAAAATAATTTTCTACTGTCGCAAATTTTAATTACGCCAGGGATTGCCTTTTCTATAGTAAATTATTCAAAAAATAATTTTTTACTGTCGCAAATTTTAATTACGCCAGGGATTGCCTTTTCTATAGTAAATTATTCAAAAAATAATTTTCTACTGTCGCCAATTTTAATTACGCCAGGGATTGTCTTTTCTATAGTAAATTTTGCAAAAAATAATTTTTTACTGTCGCAAATTTTAATTGCGCCAGAGATTGCCTTATCTATAGTAAATTATTCAAAAAATTATTTTATACTGTCGCAAATTTTAATTACGCCAGGGATTGCCTTTTCTATAGTAAATTATTCAAAAAATAATTTTATACTGTCGCAAATTTTAACTACGCCAGGGATTGCCTTTTCTATAGTAAATTATTCAAAAAATAATTTTCTACTGTCGCAAATTTTAATTACGCCAGGGATTGCCTTTTCGATAGTAAATTTTTCAAAAAATAATTTTTTACTGTCGCAAATTTTAATTACGCCAGGGATTGCCTTTTCTATGGTAAATTATTCAAAAAATAATTTTCAAATGTCGCAAATTTTAATTACGCCAGGTATTGCCTTTTCTATAGTAAATTATTCAAAAAATAATTTTTTACTGTCGCAAATTTTAATTATCCCAGGGATTGCCTTTTCTATAGTAAATTATTCAAAAAATAATTTTCAACTGTCGCAAATTTTAATTACGCCAGGGATTGCCTTTTCTATAGTAAATTATTCAAAAAATAATTTTTTACTGTCGCAAATTTTAAGTGCGCCAGGGATTGCCTTTTCTATAGTAAATTATTCAAAAAATAATTTTTTACTGTCGCAAATTTCAAATCCGCCAGGGATTGCCTTTTCTACAGTAAATTATTCAAAAAATAATTTTCAACTGTCGCAAATTTTAAATATCCCAGGGATTGCCTTTTCTACAGTAAATTATTCAAAAAATAATTTTTTACTGTCGCAAATTTTAAGTGCGCCAGGGATTGCCTTTTCTACAGTAAATTTTTCAAAATATTAATTTTTTACTGTCGCAAATTTTAAATACGCCAGGGATTGCCTTTTCTATAGTAAATTATTCAAAAAATAATTTTCTACTGTCGCAAATTTAAATATCCCAGGGATTGCCTTTTCTATAGTAAATTATTCAAAAAACAATTTTTTACTGTGGCAAATTTTAAGTGCGCCAGGGATTGCCTTTTCTATAGTAAATTATTCAAAAAATAATTTTCTACTGTCGCAAATTTTAATTACGCCAGGGATTGCCTTTTCTATAGTAAATTATTCAAAAAATAATTTTTTACTGTCGCAAATTTTAAGTCCGCCAGGGATTGCCTTTTCTGTAGTAAATTATTCAAAAAATAATTTTATACTGTCGCAAATTTTAATTACGCCAGGGATTGCCTTTTCTATAGTAAATTATTCAAAAAATTATTTTATACTGTCGCAAATTTTAAGTGCGCCAGGGATTGCCTTTTCTATAGTAAATTATTCAAAAAATAATTTTTTATTGTCGCAAGTTTTAATTACGCCAGGGATTGCCTTTTCTATAGTAAATTATTCAAAAAATAATTTTCAACTGTCGCAAATTTTAATTACGCCAGGGATTGCCTTTTCTATAGTAAATTATTCAAAAAATAATTTTATACTGTCGCAAATTTTAATTACGCCAGGGATTGCCTTTTCTATAGTAAATTATTCAAAAAATAATTTTCAACTGTCGCAAATTTTAATTACGCCAGGGATTGCCTTTTCCATAGTCAATTATTCAAAAAATAATTTTTTAATGTCGCAAATTTTAATTGCGCCAGGGATTGGCTTTTCTATAGTAAATTTTGCAAAAAATAATTTTTTACTGTCGCAAATTTTAAATACGCCAGGGATTGCCTTTTCTATAGTAAATTATTCAAAAAATAATTTTATACTGTCGCAAATTTTAGTTACGCCAGGGATTGCCTTTTCTATAGTAAATTTTGCAAAAAATAATTTTTTACTGTCGCAAATTTTAATTGCGCCAGGGATTGCCTTTTCTATAGTAAATTATTCAAAAAATAATTTTCAACTGTCGCAAATTTTAATTACGCCAGGGATTGCCTTTTCTATAGTAAATTTTGCAAAAAATAATTTTTTACTGTCGCAAATTTTAATTGCGCCAGGGATTGCCTTTTCTATAGTAAATTATTCAAAAAATAATTTTATACTGTCGCAAATTTTAATTACGCCAGGGATTGCCTTTTCTATAGTAAATTATTCAAAAAATAATTTTTTCTGTCGCAAATTTTAAATACGCCAGGGATTGCCTTTTCTATAGTAAATTATTCAAAAAATAATTTTATACTGTCGCAAATTTTAAGTGCGCCAGGGATTGCCTTTTCTATAGTAAATTATTCAAAAAATAATTTTCTACTGTCGCAAATTTTAATTACGCCAGGGATTGCCTTTTCTATAGTAAATTTCTCACAAATTAATTTTTTTCTGTCGCAAATTTCAAATCCGCCAGGGATTGCCTTTTCTATAGTAAATTATTCAAAAAATAATTTTTTACTGTCGCAAATTTTAAATATCCCAGGGATTGCCTTTCCTATAGTAAATATCTCACAAATTAATTTTTTACTGTCGCAAATTTTAAATACGCCAGGGATTGCCTTTTCTATAGTAAATTATTCAAAAAATAATTTTCTACTGTCGCAAATTTTAATTACGCCAGGGATTGCCATTTCTATAGTAAATTATTCAAAAAATAATTTTCTACTGTCGCAAATTGTAATTGCGCCAGGGATTGGTTTTTCTATAGTAAATTATTCAAAAAATAATTTTTTACTGTCGCAAATTTTAATTACGCCAGGGATTACCTTTTCTATAGTAAATTATTCAAAACATAATTTTATACTGTCGCAAACTTTAATTACGCCAGGGATTGCCTTTTCTATAGTAAATTATTCAAAAAATAATTTTTTACTGTCGCGAATTTTAAATACGCCAGGGATTGCCTTTTCTATAGTAAATTATTCAAAAAATAATTTTCAACTGTCGCAAATTTTAATTACGCCAGGGATTGCCTTTTCTATAGTAAATTATTTAAAAAAATAATTTTCTACTATCGCAAATTGTAATTGCGCCAGGGATTGCCTTTTCTATAGTAAATTATTCAAAAAATAATTTTTTACTGTCGCAAATTTCAATTACGCCAGGGATTGCCTTTTCTATAGTAAATTATTCAAAAAATAATTTTTTACTGTCGCAAATTTTAAGTGCGCCAGGGATTGCCTTTTCTATAGTAAATTATTCAAAAAATAATTTTTTACTGTCGCAAATTTTAATTACGCCAGGGATTGCCTTTTCTATAGTAAATTATTCAAAAAATAATTTTTTACTGTCGCAAATTTTAATTACGACAGGGATTGCCTTTTCTATAGTAAATTTTGCAAAAAAAATAATTTTTTACTGTCGCAAATTTTAAATATCCCAGGGATTGCCTTTTCTATAGTAAATTTCTCACAAATTAATTTTTTACTGTCGCAAATTTTAAATACGCCTTTTCTATAGTAAATTATTCAAAAAATTATTTTTTACTGTCGCAAATTTTAAATATCCCAGGGATTGCCTTTTCTACAGTAAATTATTCAAAAAATAATTTTTTACTGTCGCAAATTTTAAATATCCCAGGGATTGCCTTTTCTACAGTAAATTTGTCAAAATATTAATTTTTTACTGTCGCAAATTTTAAATACGCCAGGGATTGCCTTTTCTATAGTAAATTATTCAAAAAATAATTTTCTACTGTCGCAAATTTAAATATCCCAGGGATTGCCTTTTCTATAGTAAATTATTCAAAAAACAATTTTTTACTGTCGCAAATTTTAAGTGCGCGAGGGATTGCCTTTTCTATAGTAAATTATTCAAAAAATAATTTTCTACTGTCGCAAATTTTAATTACGCCAGGGATTGCCTTTTCTATAGTAAATTATTCAAAAAATAATTTTCTACTGTCGCAAATTTTAATTACGCCAGGGATTGCCTTTTCTATAGTAAATTATTCAAAAAATAATTTTCTACTTTCGCAAATTGTAATTGCGCCAGGGATTGCCTTTTCTATAGTAAATTATTCAAAAAATAATTTTTTACTGTCGCAAATTTTAATTACGCCGGGGATTGCCTTTTCTATAGTAAATTATTCAAAAAATAATTTTCTACTGTCGCAAATTGTAATTGCGCCAGGGATTGCCTTTTCTATAGTAAATTATTCAAAAAATAATTTTTTACTGTCGCAAATTTTAAATATCCCAGGGATTGCCTTTTCTATAGTAAATTTCTCACAAATTAATTTCTTACTGTCGCAAATTTTAAATACGCCAGGGATTGCCTTTTCTATAGTAAATTATTCAAAAAATAATTTTTTACTGTCGCAAGTTTTAAATATCCCAGGGATTGCCTTTTCTATATTAAATTTCTCACAAATTAATTTCTTACTGTCGCAAATTTTAAATATGCCAGGGATTGCCTTTTCTATAGTAAATTATTCAAAAAATAATTTTTTACTGTCGCAAATTTTAAATATCCCAGGGATTGCCTTTTCTATAGTAAATTTCTCACAAATTAATTTTTTACTGTCGCAAATTTTAAATACGCCTTTTCTATAGTAAATTATTCAAAAAATAATTTTTTACTGTCGCAAATTTTAAATATCCCAGGGATTGCCTTTTCTACAGTAAATTATTCAAAAAATAATTTTTTACTGTCGCAAATTTTAAATATCCCAGGGATTGCCTTTTCTACAGTAAATTTTTCAAAATATTAATTTTTTACTGTCGCAAATTTTAAATACGCCAGGGATTGCCTTTTCTATAGTAAATTATTCAAAAAATAATTTTCTACTGTCGCAAATTTTAATTACGCCAGGGATTGCCTTTTCTATAGTAAATTATTCAAAAAATAATTTTATACTGTCGCAAATTTTAATTACGCCAGGGATTGCCTTTTCTATAGTAAATTATTCAAAAAATAATTTTTTACTGTCGCAAATTTTAAATACGCCAGGGATTGCCTTTTCTATAGTAAATTATTCAAAAAATAATTTTCTACTGTCGCAAATTTTAATTACGCCAGGGATTGCCTTTTCTATAGTAAATTATTCAAAAAATAATTTTCTACTGTCGCAAATTGTAATTGCGCCAGGGATTGCCTTTTCTATAGTAAATTATTCAAAAAATAATTTTTTACTGTCGCAAATTTTAAATATCCCAGGGATTGCCTTTTCTATAGTAAATTTCTCACAAATTAATTTCTTACTGTCGCAAATTTTAAATACGCCAGGGATTGCCTTTTCTATAGTAAATTATTCAAAAAATAATTTTTTACTGTCGCAAATTTTAAATATCCCAGGGATTGCCTTTTCTATATTAAATTTCTCACAAATTAATTTCTTACTGTCGCAAATTTTAAATATGCCAGGGATTGCCTTTTCTATAGTAAATTATTCAAAAAATAATTTTTTACTTTCGCAAATTTTAAATATCCCAGGGATTGCCTCTTCTATAGTAAATTTCTCACAAATTAATTTTTTACTGTCGCAAATTTTAAATACGCCAGGGATTGCCTTTTCTATAGTAAATTATTCAAAAAATAATTTTTTACTGTCGCAAATTTCAAATCCGCCAGGGATTGCCTTTTCTATAGTAAATTATTCAAAAAATAATTTTCTACTGTCGCAAATTTTAATTACGCCAGGGATTGCCTTTTCTATAGTAAATTATTCAAAAAATAATTTTATACTGTCGCAAATTTTAAGTGCGCCAGGGATTGCCTTTTCTATAGTAAATTATTCAAAAAATAATTTTCTACTGTCGCAAATTTTAATTACGCCAGGGATTGCCTTTTCTATAGTAAATTTCTCACAAATTAATTTTTTTCTGTCGCAAATTTCAAATCCGCCAGGGATTGCCTTTTCTATAGTAAATTATTCAAAAAATAATTTTTTACTGTCGCAAATTTTAAATATCCCAGGGATTGCCTTTTCTATAGTAAATATCTCACAAATTAATTTTTTACTGTCGCAAATTTTAAATACGCCAGGGATTGCCTTTTCTATAGTAAATTATTCAAAAAATAATTTTTTACTGTCGCAAATTTCAAATCCGCCAGGGATTGCCTTTTCTATAGTAAATTATTCAAAAAATAATTTTCTACTGTCGCAAAATTTAATTACGCCAGGGATTGCCTTATCTATAGTAAATTATTCAAAAAATAATTTTCTACTGTCGCAAATTGTAATTGCGCCAGGGATTGCCTTTTCTATAGTAAATTATTCAAAAAATAATTTTTTACTGTCGCAAATTTTAATTACGCCAGGGATTGCCATTTCTATAGTAAATTATTCAAAAAATAATTTTTTACTGTCGCAAATTTTAAGTGCGCCAGGGATTGCCTTTTCTATAGTAAATTATTCAAAAAATAATTTTTTACTGTCGCAAATTTTAAATACGCCAGGGATTGCCTTTTCTATAGTAAATTATTCAAAAAATAATTTTCTACTGTCGCAAATTTTAATTACGCCAGGGATTGCCTTTTCTATAGTAAATTATTCAAAAAATAATTTTCTACTGTCGCAAATTGTAATTGCGCCAGGGATTGCTTTTTCTATAGTAAATTATTCAAAAAATAATTTTTTACTGTCGCAAATTTTAATTACGCCAGGGATTACCTTTTCTATAGTAAATTATTCAAAACATAATTTTATACTGTCGCAAACTTTAATTACGCCAGGGATTGCCTTTTCTATAGTAAATTATTCAAAAAATAATTTTTTACTGTCGCAAATTTTAAATACGACAGGGATTGCCTTTTCTATAGTAAATTATTCAAAAAATAATTTTCTACTGTCGCAAATTTTAATTACGCCAGGGATTGCCTTTTCTATAGTAAATTATTAAAAAAAATAATTTTCTACTATCGCAAATTGTAATTGCGCCAGGGATTGCCTTTTCTATAGTAAATTATTCAAAAAATAATTTTTTACTGTCGCAAATTTTAATTACGCCAGGGATTGCCTTTTCTATAGTAAATTATTCAAAAAATAATTTTTTACTGTCGCAAATTTTAAGTGCGCCAGGGATTGCCTTTTCTATAGTAAATTATTCAAAAAATAATTTTTTACTGTCGCAAATTTTAATTACGCCAGGGGTTGCCTTTTCTATAGTAAATTATTCAAAAAATAATTTTTTACTGTCGCAAATTTTAATTACGCCAGGGATTGCCTTTTCTATAGTAAATTTTGCAAAAAAAATAATTTTTTACTGTCGCAAATTTTAAATATCCCAGGGATTGCCTTTTCTATAGTAAATTTCTCACAAATTAATTTTTTACTGTCGCAAATTTTAAATACGCCTTTTCTATAGTAAATTATTCAAAAAATAATTTTTTACTGTCGCAAATTTTAAATATCCCAGGGATTGCCTTTTCTACAGTAAATTATTCAAAAAATAATTTTTTACTGTCGCAAATTTTAAATATCCCAGGGATTGCCTTTTCTACAGTAAATTTTTCAAAATATTAATTTTTTACTGTCGCAAATTTTAAATACGCCAGGGATTGCCTTTTCTATAGTAAATTATTCAAAAAATAATTTTCTACTGTCGCAAATTTAAATATCCCAGGGATTGCCTTTTCTATAGTAAATTATTCAAAAAACAATTTTTTACTGTCGCAAATTTTAAGTGCGCCAGGGATTGCCTTTTCTATAGTAAATTATTCAAAAAATAATTTTCTACTGTCGCAAATTTTAATTACGCCAGGGATTGCCTTTTCTATAGTAAATTATTCAAAAAATAATTTTTTACTGCCGCAAATTTTAAGTCCGCCAGGGATTGCCTTTTCTATAGTAAATTATTCAAAAAATAATTTTATACTGTCGCAAATTTTAATTACGCCAGGGATTGCCTTTTCTATAGTAAATTATTCAAAAAATAATTTTATACTGTCGCAAATTTTAATTACGCCAGGGATTGCCTTTTCTATAGTAAATTATTCAAAAAATAATTTTTTACTGTCGCAAATTTTAAGTGCGCCAGGGATTGCCTTTTCTATAGTAAATTATTCAAAAAATAATTTTTTACTGTCGCAAATTTTAATTACGCCAGGGGTTGCCTTTTCTATAGTAAATTATTCAAAAAATAATTTTTTACTGTCGCAAATTTTAATTACGCCAGGGATTGCCTTTTCTATAGTAAATTTTGCAAAAAAAATAATTTTTTACTGTCGCAAATTTTAAATATCCCAGGGATTGCCTTTTCTATAGTAAATTTCTCACAAATTAATTTTTTACTGTCGCAAATTTTAAATACGCCTTTTCTATAGTAAATTATTCAAAAAATAATTTTTTACTGTCGCAAATTTTAAATATCCCAGGGATTGCCTTTTCTACAGTAAATTATTCAAAAAATAATTTTTTACTGTCGCAAATTTTAAATATCCCAGGGATTGCCTTTTCTACAGTAAATTTTTCAAAATATTAATTTTTTACTGTCGCAAATTTTAAATACGCCAGGGATTGCCTTTTCTATAGTAAATTATTCAAAAAATAATTTTCTACTGTCGCAAATTTAAATATCCCAGGGATTGCCTTTTCTATAGTAAATTATTCAAAAAACAATTTTTTACTGTCGCAAATTTTAAGTGCGCCAGGGATTGCCTTTTCTATAGTAAATTATTCAAAAAATAATTTTCTACTGTCGCAAATTTTAATTACGCCAGGGATTGCCTTTTCTATAGTAAATTATTCAAAAAATAATTTTTTACTGCCGCAAATTTTAAGTCCGCCAGGGATTGCCTTTTCTATAGTAAATTATTCAAAAAATAATTTTATACTGTCGCAAATTTTAATTACGCCAGGGATTACCTTTTCTATAGTAAATTATTCAAAAAATAATTTTATACTGTCGCAAATTTTAAGTGCGCCAGGGATTGCCTTTTCTATAGTAAATTTTTCAAAAAATAATTTTTTATTGTCGCAAATTTTAATTACGCCAGGGATTGCCTTTTCTATAGTAAATTATTCAAAAAATAATTTTCAACTGTCGCAAATTTTAATTACGCCAGGGATTGCCTTTTCTATAGTAAATTATTCAAAAAATAATTTTATACTGTCGCAAATTTTAATTACGCCAGGGATTGCCTTTTCTATAGTAAATTATTCAAAAAATAATTTTCAACTGTCGCAAATTTTAATTACGCCAGGGATTGCCTTTTCCATAGTCAATTATTCAAAAAATAATTTTTTAATGTCGCAAATTTTAATTGCGCCAGGCATTGGCTTTTCTATAGTAAATTTTGCAAAAAATAATTTTTTACTGTCGCAAATTTTAAATACGCCAGGGATTGCCTTTTCTATAGTAAATTATTCAGAAAATAATTTTATACTGTCGCAAATTTTAGTTACGCCAGGGATTGCCTTTTCTATAGTAAATTTTGCAAAAAATAATTTTTTACTGTCGCAAATTTTAATTGCGCCAGGGATTGCCTTTTCAATAGTAAATTATTCAAAAAATAATTTTCAACTGTCGCAAATTTTAATTACGCCAGGTATTGCCTTTTCTATAGTAAATTTTGCAAAAAATAATTTTTTACTGTCGCAAATTTTAATTGCGCCAGGGATTGCCTTTTCTATAGTAAATTATTCAAAAAATAATTTTATTCTGTCGCAAATTTTAATTACGCCAGGGATTGCCTTTTCTATAGTAAATTATTCAAAAAATAATTTTTTACTGTCGCAAATTTTAAATATCCCAGGGATTGCCTTTTCTATAGTAAATTTCTCACGAATTAATTTTTTACTGTCGCAAATTTTAAATACGCCTTTTCTATAGTAAATTATTCAAAAAATAATTTTTTACTGTCGCAAATATTAAATATCCCAGGGATTGCCTTTTCTACAGTAAATTATTCAAAAAATAATTTTTTACTGTCGCAAATTTTAAATATCCCAGGGATTGCCTTTTCTACAGTAAATTTTTCAAAATATTAATTTTTTACTGTCGCAAATTTTAAATACGCCAGGGATTGCCTTTTCTATAGTAAATTATTCAAAAAATAATTTTCTACTGTCGCAAATTTAAATATCCCAGGGATTGCCTTTTCTATAGTAAATTATTCAAAAAACAATTTTTTACTGTCGCAAATTTTAAGTGCGCCAGTGATTGCCTTTTCTATAGTAAATTATTCAAAAAATAATTTTTTACTGTCGCAAATTTCAAATCCGCCAGGGATTGCCTTTTCTATAGTAAATTATTCAAAAAATAATTTTCTACTGTCGCAAATTTTAAATATCCCAGGGATTGCCTTTTCTATAGTAAATTTCTCACAAATTAATTTCTTACTGTCGCAAATTTTAAATACGCCAGGGATTGCCTTTTCTATAGTAAATTATTCAAAAAATAATTTTTTACTGTCGCAAATTTTAAATATCCCAGGGATTGCCTTTTCTATAGTAAATTTCTCACAAATTAATTTCTTACTGTCGCAAATTTTAAATATGCCAGGGATTGCCTTTTCTATAGTAAATTATTCAAAAAATAATTTTTTACTGTCGCAAATTTTAAATATCCCAGGGATTGCCTTTTCTATAGTAAATTTCTCACAAATTAGTTTTTTACTGTCGCAAATGTTAAATACGCCTTTTCTATAGTAAATTATTCAAAAAATTATTTTTTACTGTCGCAAATTTTAATTACGCCAGGGATTGCCTTTTCTATAGTAAATTATTCAAAAAATAAGTTTTTACTGCCGCAAATTTTAAGTCCGCCAGGGATTGCCTTTTCTATAGTAAATTTTTCAAAAAATAATTTTTTATTGTCGCAAATTTTAATTACGCCAGGGATTGCCTTTTCTATAGTAAATTATTCAAAAAATAATTTTCAACTGTCGCAAATTTTAATTACGCCAGGGATTGCCTTTTCTATAGTAAATTATTCAAAAAATAATTTTTTACTGCCGCAAATTTTAAGTCCGCCAGGGATTGCCTTTTCTATAGTAAATTATTCAAAAAATAATTTTATACTGTCGCAAATTTTAATTACGCCAGGGATTGCCTTTTCTATAGTAAATTATTCAAAAAATAATTTTATACTGTCGCAAATTTTAAGTGCGCCAGGGATTGCCTTTTCTATAGTAAATTTTTCAAAAAATAATTTTTTATTGTCGCAAATTTTAATTACGCCAGGGATTGCCTTTTCTATAGTAAATTATTCAAAAAATAATTTTCAACTGTCGCAAATTTTAATTACGCCAGGGATTGCCTTTTCTATAGTAAATTATTCAAAAAATAATTTTATACTGTCGCAAATTTTAATTACGCCAGGGATTGCCTTTTCTATAGTAAATTATTCAAAAAATAATTTTCAACTGTCGCAAATTTTAATTACGCCAGGGATTGCCTTTTCCATAGTCAATTATTCAAAAAATAATTTTTTAATGTCGCAAATTTTAATTGCGCCAGGCATTGGCTTTTCTATAGTAAATTTTGCAAAAAATAATTTTTTACTGTCGCAAATTTTAAATACGCCAGGGATTGCCTTTTCTATAGTAAATTATTCAAAAAATAATTTTATACTGTCGCAAATTTTAGTTACGCCAGGGATTGCCTTTTCTATAGTAAATTTTGCAAAAAATAATTTTTTACTGTCGCAAATTTTAATTGCGCCAGGGATTGCCTTTTCAATAGTAAATTATTCAAAAAATAATTTTCAACTGTCGCAAATTTTAATTACGCCAGGTATTGCCTTTTCTATAGTAAATTTTGCAAAAAATAATTTTTTACTGTCGCAAATTTTAATTGCGCCAGGGATTGCCTTTTCTATAGTAAATTATTCAAAAAATAATTTTATACTGTCGCAAATTTTAATTACGCCAGGGATTGCCTTTTCTATAGTAAATTATTCAAAAAATAATTTTTTACTGTCGCAAATTTTAAATACGCCAGGGATTGCCTTTTCTATAGTAAATTATTCAAAAAATTATTTTCTACTGTCGCAAATTTTAATTACGCCAGGGATTGCCTTTTCTATAGTAAATTATTCAAAAAATAATTTTCTACTGTCGCAAATTGTAATTGCGCCAGGGATTGCCTTTTCTATAGTAAATTATTCAAAAAATAATTTTTTACTGTCGCAAATTTTAAATATCCCAGGGATTGCCTTTTCTATAGTAAATTTCTCACAAATTAATTTCTTACTGTCGCAAATTTTAAATACGCCAGGGATTGCCTTTTCTATAGTAAATTATTCAAAAAATAATTTTTTACTGTCGCAAATTTTAAATATCCCAGGGATTGCCTTTTCTATAGTAAATTTCTCACAAATTAATTTCTTACTGTCGCAAATTTTAAATATGCCAGGGATTGCCTTTTCTATAGTAAATTATTCAAAAAATAATTTTTTACTGTCGCAAATTTTAAATATCCCAGGGATTGCCTTTTCTATAGTAAATTTCTCACAAATTAATTTTTTACTGTCGCAAATTTTAAATACGCCAGGGATTGCCTTTTCTATAGTAAATTATTCAAAAAATAATTTTTTACTGTCGCAAATTTCAAATCCGCCAGGGATTGCCTTTTCTATAGTAAATTATTCAAAAAATAATTTTCTACTGTCGCAAATTTTAATTACGCCAGGGATTGCCTTTTCTATAGTAAATTATTCAAAAAATAATTTTATACTGTCGCAAATTTTAAGTGCGCCAGGGATTGCCTTTTCTATAGTAAATTATTCAAAAAATAATTTTATACTGTCGCAAATTTTAAATATCCCAGGGATTGCCTTTTCTATAGTAAATTTCTCACAAATTAATTTCTTACTGTCGCAAATTTTAAATATGCCAGGGATTGCCTTTTCTATAGTAAATTATTCAAAAAATAATTTTTTACTGTCGCAAATTTTAAATATCCCAGGGATTGCCTTTTCTATAGTAAATTTCTCACGAATTAATTTTTTACTGTCGCAAATTTTAAATACGCCTTTTCTATAGTAAATTATTCAAAAAATAATTTTTTACTGTCGCAAATTTTAAATATCCCAGGGATTGCCTTTTCTACAGTAAATTATTCAAAAAATAATTTTTTACTGTCGCAAATTTTAAATATCCCAGGGATTGCCTTTTCTACAGTAAATTTTTCAAAATATTAATTTTTTACTGTCGCAAATTTTAAATACGCCAGGGATTGCCTTTTCTATAGTAAATTATTCAAAAAATAATTTTCTACTGTCGCAAATTTAAATATCCCAGGGATTGCCTTTTCTATAGTAAATTATTCAAAAAACAATTTTTTACTGTCGCAAATTTTAAGTGCGCCAGGGATTGCCTTTTCTATAGTAAATTATTCAAAAAATAATTTTTTACTGTCGCAAATTTCAAATCCGCCAGGGATTGCCTTTTCTATAGTAAATTATTCAAAAAATAATTTTCTACTGTCGCAAATTTTAAATATCCCAGGGATTGCCTTTTCTATAGTAAATTTCTCACAAATTAATTTCTTACTGTCGCAAATTTTAAATACGCCAGGGATTGCCTTTTCTATAGTAAATTATTCAAAAAATAATTTTTTACTGTCGCAAATTTTAAATATCCCAGGGATTGCCTTTTCTATAGTAAATTTCTCACAAATTAATTTCTTACTGTCGCAAATTTTAAATATGCCAGGGATTGCCTTTTCTATAGTAAATTATTCAAAAAATAATTTTTTACTGTCGCAAATTTTAAATATCCCAGGGATTGCCTTTTCTATAGTAAATTTCTCACAAATTAATTTTTTACTGTCGCAAATGTTAAATACGCCTTTTCTATAGTAAATTATTCAAAAAATTATTTTTTACTGTCGCAAATTTTAAATATCCCAGGGATTGCCTTTTCTACAGTAAATTATTCAAAAAATAATTTTTTACTGTCGCAAATTTTAAATATCCCAGGGATTGCCTTTTCTACAGTAAATTTTTCAAAATATTAATTTTTTACTGTCGCAAATTTTAAATACGCCAGGGATTGCCTTTTCTATAGTAAATTATTCAAAAAATAATTTTCTACTGTCGCAAATTTAAATATCCCAGGGATTGCCTTTTCTATAGTAAATTATTCAAAAAACAATTTTTTACTGTCGCAAATTTTAAGTGCGCCAGGGATTGCCTTTTCTATAGTAAATTATTCAAAAAATAATTTTCTACTGTCGCAAATTTTAATTACGCCAGGGATTGCCTTTTCTATAGTAAATTATTCAAAAAATAATTTTCTACTGTCGCAAATTTTAATTACGCCAGGGATTGCCTTTTCTATAGTAAATTATTCAAAAAATAATTTTCTACTGTCGCAAATTGTAATTGCGCCAGGGATTGCCTTTTCTATAGTAAATTATTCAAAAAATAATTTTTTACTGTCGCAAATTTTAATTAGGCCAGGGATTGCCTTTTCTATAGTAAATTATTCAAAAAATAATTTTCTACTGTCGCAAATTGTAATTGCGCCAGGGATTGCCTTTTCTATAGTAAATTATTCAAAAAATAATTTTTTACTGTCGCAAATTTTAAATATCCCAGGGATTGCCTTTTCTATAGTAAATTTCTCACAAATTAATTTCTTACTGTCGCAAATTTTAAATACGCCAGGGATTGCCTTTTCTATAGTAAATTATTCAAAAAATAATGTTTTACTGTCGCAAATTTTAAATATCCCAGGGATTGCCTTTTCTATAGTAAATTTCTCACAAATTAATTTCTTACTGTCGCAAATTTTAAATATGCCAGGGATTGCCTTTTCTATAGTAAATTATTCAAAGAATAATTTTTTACTGTCGCAAATTTTAAATATCCCAGGGATTGCCTTTTCTATAGTAAATTTCTCACAAATTAATTTTTTACTGTCGCAAATTTTAAATACGCCTTTTCTATAGTAAATTATTCAAAAAATAATTTTTTACTGTCGCAAATTTTAAATATCCCAGGGATTGCCTTTTCTACAGTAAATTATTCAAAAAATAATTTTTTACTGTCGCAAATTTTAAATATCCCAGGGATTGCCTTTTCTACAGTAAATTTTTCAAAATATTAATTTTTTACTGTCGCAAATTTTAAATACGCCAGGGATTGCCTTTTCTATAGTAAATTATTCAAAAAATAATTTTCTACTGTCGCAAATTTTAATTACGCCAGGGATTGCCTTTTCTATAGTAAATTATTCAAAAAATAATTTTATACTGTCGCAAATTTTAATTACGCCAGGGATTGCCTTTTCTATAGTAAATTATTCAAAAAATAATTTTTTACTGTCGCAAATTTTAAATACGCCAGGGATTGCCTTTTCTATAGTAAATTATTCAAAAAATAATTTTCTACTGTCGCAAATTTTAATTACGCCAGGGATTGCCTTTTCTATAGTAAATTATTCAAAAAATAATTTTCTACTGTCGCAAATTGTAATTGCGCCAGGGATTGCCTTTTCTATAGTAAATTATTCAAAAAATAATTTTTTACTGTCGCAAATTTTAAATATCCCAGGGATTGCCTTTTCTATAGTAAATTTCTCACAAATTAATTTCTTAATGTCGCAAATTTTAAATACGCCAGGGATTGCCTTTTCTATAGTAAATTATTCAAAAAATAATTTTTTACTGTCGCAAATTTTAAATATCCCAGGGATTGC
Organism: Dioctria linearis; assembly: GCA_963930735.1. NCBI lineage: Eukaryota > Metazoa > Arthropoda > Insecta > Diptera > Asilidae > Dioctria > Dioctria linearis. Next base: position 57,585 of record CAWVNZ010001209.1, read on the forward strand.
CTTTTCTATAGTAAATTTCTCACAAATTAATTTCTTACTGTCGCAAATTTTAAATATGACAGGGATTGCCTTTTCTATAGTAAATTATTCAAAAAATAATTTTTTACTGTCGCAAATTTTAAATATCCCAGGGATTGCCTTTTCTATAGTAAATTTCTCACAAATTAATTTTTTACTGTCGCAAATTTTAAATACGCCAGGGATTGCCTTTTCTATAGTAAATTATTCAAAAAATAATTTTTTACTGTCGCAAATTTCAAATCCGCCAGGGATTGCCTTTTCTATAGTAAATTATTCAAAAAATAATTTTCTACTGTCGCAAATTTTAATTACGCCAGGGATTGCCTTTTCTATAGTAAATTATTCAAAAAATTATTTTATACTGTCGCAAATTTTAAGTGCGCCAGGGATTGCCTTTTCTATAGTAAATTATTCAAAAAATAATTTTCTACTGTCGCAAATTTTAATTACGCCAGGGATTGCCTTTTCTATAGTAAATTTCTCACAAATTAATTTTTTTCTGTCGCAAATTTCAAATCCGCCAGGGATTGCCTTTTCTATAGTAAATTATTCAAAAAATAATTTTTTACTGTCGCAAATTTTAAATATCCCAGGGATTGCCTTTTCTATAGTAAATATCTCACAAATTAATTTTTTACTGTCGCAAATTTTAAATACGCCAGGGATTGCCTTTTCTATAGTAAATTATTCAAAAAATAATTTTTTACTGTCGCAAATTTCAAATCCGCCAGGGATTGCCTTTTCTATAGTAAATTATTCAAAAAATAATTTTCTACTGTCGCAAAATTTAATTACGCCAGGGATTGCCTTTTCTATAGTAAATTATTCAAAAAATAATTTTCTACTGTCGCAAATTGTAATTGCGCCAGGGACTGCCTTTTCTATAGTAAATTATTCAAAAAATAATTTTTTACTGTCGCAAATTTTAATTACGCCAGGGATTGCCATTTCTATAGTAAATTATTCAAAAAATAATTTTTTACTGTCGCAAATTTTAAGTGCGCCAGGGATTGCCTTTTCTATAGTAAATTATTCAAAAAATAATTTTTTACTGTCGCATATTTTAAATACGCCAGGGATTGCCTTTTCTATAGTAAATTATTCAAAAAATAATTTTCTACTGTCGCAAATTTTAATTACGCCAGGGATTGCCTTTTCTATAGTAAATTATTCAAAACATAATTTTATACTGTCGCAAACTTTAATTACGCCAGGGATTGCCTTTTCTATAGTAAATTATTCAAAAAATAATTTTTTACTGTCGCAAATTTTAAATACGACAGGGATTGCCTTTTCTATAGTAAATTATTCAAAAAATAATTTTCTACTGTCGCAAATTTTAATTACGCCAGGGATTGCCTTTTCTATAGTAAATTATTTAAAAAAATAATTTTCTACTATCGCAAATTGTAATTGCGCCAGGGATTGCCTTTTCTATAGTAAATTATTCAAAAAATAATTTTTTACTGTCGCAAATTTTAATTACGCCAGGGATTGCCTTTTATATAGTAAATTATTCAAAAAATAATTTTTTACTGTCGCAAATTTTAAGTGCGCCAGGGATTGCCTTTTCTATAGTAAATTATTCAAAAAATAATTTTTTACTGTCGCCAATTTTAATTACGCCAGGGATTGCCTTTTCTATAGTAAATTATTCAAAAAATAATTTTTTACTGTCGCAAATTTTAATTACGCCAGGGATTGCCTTTTCTATAGTAAATTTTGCAAAAAAAATAATTTTTTACTGTCGCAAATTTTAAATATCCCAGGGATTGCCTTTTCTATAGTAAATTTCTCACAAATTAATTTTTTACTGTCGCAAATTTTAAATACGCCTTTTCTATAGTAAATTATTCAAAAAATAATTTTTTACTGTCGCAAATTTTAAATATCCCAGGGATTGCCTTTTCTACAGTAAATTATTCAAAAAATAATTTTTTACTGTCGCAAATTTTAAATATCCCAGGGATTGCCTTTTCTACAGTAAATTTTTCAAAATATTAATTTTTTACTGTCGCAAATTTTAAATACGCCAGGGATTGCCTTTTCTATAGTAAATTATTCAAAAAATAATTTTCTACTGTCGCAAATTTAAATATCCCAGGGATTGCCTTTTCTATAGTAAATTATTCAAAAAACAATTTTTTACTGTCGCAAATTTTAAGTGCGCCAGGGATTGCCTTTTCTATAGTAAATTATTCAAAAAATAATTTTCTACTGTCGCAAATTTTAATTACGCCAGGGATTGCCTTTTCTATAGTAAATTATTCAAAAAATAATTTTTTACTGTCGCAAATTTTAAGTCCGCCAGGAATTGCCTTTTCTATAGTAAATTATTCAAAAAATAATTTTATACTGTCGCAAATTTTAATTACGCCAGGGATTGCCTTTTCTATAGTAAATTATTCAAAAAATAATTTTCAACTGTCGCAAATTTTAATTACGCCAGGGATTGCCTTTTCTATAGTAAATTATTCAAAAAATAATTTTATACTGTCGCAAATTTTCATTACGCCAGGGATTGCCTTTTCTATAGTAAATTATTCAAAAAATAATTTTCAACTGTCGCAAATTTTAATTACGCCAGGGATTGCCTTTTCCATAGTCAATTATTCAAAAAATAATTTTTTAATGTCGCAAATTCTAATTGCGCCAGGCATTGGCTTTTCTATAGTAAATTTTGCAAAAAATAATTTTTTACTGTCGCAAATTTTAAATACGCCAGGGATTGCCTTTTCTATAGTAAATTATTCAAAAAATAATTTTATACTGTCGCAAATTTTAGTTACGCCAGGGATTGCCTTTTCTATAGTAAATTTTGCAAAAAATAATTTTTTACTGTCGCAAATTTTAATTGCGCCAGGGATTGCCTTTTCTATAGTAAATTATTCAAAAAATAATTTTCAACTGTCGCAAATTTTTATTACGCCAGGGATTGCCTTTTCTATAGTAAATTTTGCAAAAAATAATTTTTTACTGTCGCAAATTTTAATTGCGCCAGGGATTGCCTTTTCTATAGTAAATTATTCAAAAAATAATTTTATACTGTCGCAAATTTTAATTACGCCAGGGATTGCCTTTTCTATAGTAAATTATTCAAAAAATAATTTTTTACTGTCGCAAATTTTAAATACGCCAGGGATTGCCTTTTCTATAGTAAATTATTCAAAAAATTATTTTCTACTGTCGCAAGTTTTAATTACGCCAGGGATTGCCTTTTCTATAGTAAATTATTCAAAAAATAATTTTCTACTGTCGCAAATTGTAATTGCGCCAGGGATTGCCTTTTCTATAGTAAATTATTCAAAAAATAATTTTTTACTGTCGCAAATTTTAAATATCCCAGGGATTGCCTTTTCTATAGTAAATTTCTCACAAATTAATTTCTTACTGTCGCAAATTTTAAATACGCCAGGGATTGCCTTTTCTATAGTAAATTATTCAAAAAATAATTTTTTACTGTCGCAAATTTTAAATATCCCAGGGATTGCCTTTTCTATAGTAAATTTCTCACAAATTAATTTCTTACTGTCGCAAATTTTAAATATGCCAGGGATTGCCTTTTCTATAGTAAATTATTCAAAAAATAATTTTTTACTGTCGCAAATTTTAAATATCCCAGGGATTGCCTTTTCTATAGTAAATTTCTCACAAATTAATTTTTTACTGTCGCAAATTTTAAATACGCCAGGGATTGCCTTTTCTATAGTAAATTATTCAAAAAATAATTTTTTACTGTCGCAAATTTCAAATCCGCCAGGGATTGCCTTTTCTATAGTAAATTATTCAAAAAATAATTTTCTACTGTCGCAAATTTTAATTACGCCAGGGATTGCCTTTTCTATAGTAAATTATTCAAAAAATAATTTTATACTGTCGCAAATTTTAAGTGCGCCAGGGATTGCCTTTTCTATAGTAAATTATTCAAAAAATAATTTTCTACTGTCGCAAATTTTAATTACGCCAGGGATTGCCTTTTCTATAGTAAATTTCTCACAAATTAATTTTTTTCTGTCGCAAATTTCAAATCCGCCAGGGATTGCCTTTTCTATAGTAAATTATTCAAAAAATAATTTTTTACTATCGCAAATTTTAAATATCCCAGGGATTGCCTTTTCTATAGTAAATATCTCACAAATTAATTTTTTACTGTCGCAAATTTTAAATACGCCAGGGATTGCCTTTTCTATAGTAAATTATTCAAAAAATAATTTTTTACTGTCGCAAATTTCAAATCCGCCAGGGATTGCCTTTTCTATAGTAAATTATTCAAAAAATAATTGTCTACTGTCGCAAAATTTAATTACGCCAGGGATTGCCTTTTCTATAGTAAATTATTCAAAAAATAATTTTCTACTGTCGCAAATTGTAATTGCGCCAGGGATTGCCTTTTCTATAGTAAATTATTCAAAAAATAATTTTTTACTGTCGCAAATTTTAATTACGCCAGGGATTGCCATTTCTATAGTAAATTATTCAAAAAATAATTTTTTACTGTCGCAAATTTTAAGTGCGCCAGGGATTGCCTTTTCTATAGTAAATTATTCAAAAAATAATTTTTTACTGTCGCAAATTTTAAATACGCCAGGGATTGTCTTTTCTATAGTAAATTATTCAAAAAATAATTTTCTACTGTCGCAAATTTTAATTACGCCAGGGATTGCCTTTTCTATAGTAAATTATTCAAAGAATAATTTTCTACTTTCGCAAATTGTAATTGCGCCAGGGATTGCTTTTTCTATAGTAAATTATTCAAAAAATAATTTTTTACTGTCGCAAATTTTAATTACGCCAGGGATTACCTTTTCTATAGTAAATTATTCAAAAAATAATTTTATACTGTCGCAAACTTTAATTACGCCAGGGATTGCCTTTTCTATAGTAAATTATTCAAAAAATAATTTTTTACTGTCGCAAATTTTAAATACGCTAGGGATTGCCTTTTCTATAGTAAATTATTCAAAAAATAATTTTCTACTGTCGAAAATTTTAATTACGCCAGGGATTGCCTTTTCTATAGTAAATTATTTAAAAAAATAATTTTCTACTATCGCAAATTGTAATTGCGCCAGGGATTGCCTTTTCTATAGTAAATTATTCAAAAAATAATTTTTTACTGTCGCAAATTTTAATTACGCCAGGGATTGCCTTTTCTATAGTAAATTATTCAAAAAATAATTTTTTACTGTCGCAAATTTTAAGTGCGCCAGGGATTGCCTTTTCTATAGTAAATTATTCAAAAAATAATTTTTTACTGTCGCAAATTTTAATTACGCCAGGGATTGCCTTTTCTATAGTAAATTATTCAAAAAATAATTTTTTACTGTCGCAAATTTTAATTACGCCAGGGATTGCCTTTTCTATAGTAAATTTTGCAAAAAAAATAATTTTTTACTGTCGCAAATTTTAAATATCCCAGGGATTGCCTTTTCTATAGTAAATTTCTCACAAATTAATTTTTTACTGTCGCAAATTTTAAATACGCCTTTTCTATAGTAAATTATTCAAAAAATAATTTTTTACTGTCGCAAATTTTAAATATCCCAGGGATTGCCTTTTCTATAGTAAATTTCTCACAAATTAATTTCTTACTGTCGCAAATTTTAAATACGCCAGGGATTGCCTTTTCTATAGTAAATTATTCAAAAAATAATTTTTTACTGTCGCAAATTTTAAATACGCCAGGGATTGCCTTTTCTATAGTAAATTATTCAAAAAATAATTTTCTACTGTCGCAAATTTTAATTACGCCAGGGATTGCCTTTTCTATAGTAAATTATTCAAAAAATAATTTCCTACTGTCGCAAATTGTAATTGCGCCAGGGATTGCCTTTTCTATAGTAAATTATTCAAAAAATAATTTTTTACTGTCGCAAATTTTAATTACGCCAGGGATTGCCCTTTCTATAGTAAATTATTCAAAAAATAATTTTATACTGTCGCAAATTTTAATTATGCCAGGGATTGCCTTTTCTATAGTAAATTATTCAAAAAATAATTTTATACTGTCGCAAATTTTAATTACGCCAGGGATTGCCTTTTCTATAGTAAATTATTCAAAAAATAATATTCTACTGTCGCAAATTTTAATTACGCCAGGGATTGCCTTTTCTATAGTAAATTATTCAAAAAATAATTTTATACTGTCGCAAATTTTAAATACGCCAGGGATTGCCTTTTCTATAGTAAATTATTCAAAAAATAATTTTCTACTGTCGCAAATTTTAATTACGCCAGGGATTGCCTTTTCTTTAGTAAATTATTCAAAAAATAATTTTATACTGTCGCAAATTTTAATTACGCCAGGGATTGCCATTTCTATAGTAAATTATTCAAAAAATAATTTTTTACTGTCGCAAATTTTAAGTGCGCCAGGGATTGCCTTTTCTATAGTAAATTATTCAAAAAATAATTTTTTACTGTCGCAAATTTTAAATACGCCAGGGATTGCCTTTTCTATAGTAAATTATTCAAAAAATAATTTTCTACTGTCGCAAATTTTAATTACGCCAGGGATTGCCTTTTCTATAGTAAATTATTCAAAAAATAATTTTTTACTGTCGCAAATTTTAAATATCCCAGGGATTGCCTTTTCTATAGTTAATTTCTCACAAATTAATTTCTTACTGTCGCAAATTTTAAATACGCCAGGGATGGCCTTTTCTATAGTAAATTATTCAAAAAATAATTTTCTACTGTCGCAAATTTTAATTACGCCAGGGATTGCCTTTTCTATAGTAAATTATTCAAAAAATAATTTTCTACTGTCGCAAATTGTAATTGCGCCAGGGATTGCCTTTTCTATAGTAAATTATTCAAAAAATAATTTTTTTGCTGTCGCAAATTTTAATTACGCCAGGGATTGCCCTTTCTATAGTAAATTATTCAAAAAATAATTTTATACTGTCGCAAATTTTAATTACGCCAGGGATTGCCTTTTCTATAGTAAATTATTCAAAAAATAATTTTATACTGTCGCAAATTTTAATTACGCCAGGGATTGCCTTTTCTATAGTAAATTATTCAAAAAATAATATTCTACTGTCGCAAATTTTAATTACGCCAGGGATTGCCTTTTCTATACTAAATTATTCAAAAAATAATTTTATACTGTCGCAAATTTTAAATACGCCAGGGATTGCCTTTTCTATAGTAAATTATTCAAAAAATAATTTTCTACTGTCGCAAATTGTAATTGCGCCAGGGATTGCCTTTTCTATAGTAAATTATTCAAAAAATAATTTTTTACTGTCGCAAATTTTAATTACGCCAGGGATTGCCATTTCTATAGTAAATTATCAAAAAATAATTTTTTACTGTCGCAAATTTTAAGTGCGCCAGGGATTGCCTTTTCTATAGTAAATTATTCAAAAAATAATTTTTTACTGTCGCAAATTTTAAATACGCCAGGGATTGCCTTTTCTATAGTAAATTATTCAAAAAATAATTTTCTACTGTCGCAAATTTTAATTACGCCAGGGATTGCCTTTTCTATAGTAAATTATTCAAAAAATAATTTTCTACTGTCGCAAATTGTAATTGCGCCAGGGATTGCTTTTTCTATAGTAAATTATTCAAAAAATAATTTTTTATTGTCGCAAATTTTAATTACGCCAGGGATTACCTTTTCTATAGTAAATTATTCAAAAAATAATTTTATACTGTCGCAAACTTTATTTACGCCAGGGATTGCCTTTTCTATAGTAAAATTATTCAAAAAATAATTTTTTACTGTCGCAAATTTTAAATACGCCAGGGATTGCCTTTTCTATAGTAAATTATTCAAAAAATAATTTTCTACTGTCGCAAATTTTAATTACGCCAGGGATTGCCTTTTCTATAGTAAATTATTTAAAAAAATAATTTTCTACTATCGCAAATTGTAATTGCGCCAGGGATTGCCTTTTCTATAGTAAATTATTCAAAAAATAATTTTTTACTGTCGCAAATTTTAATTACGCCAGGGATTGCCTTTTCTATAGTAAATTATTCAAAAAATAATTTTTAACTGTCGCAAATTTTAAGTGCGCCAGGGATTGCCTTTTCTATAGTAAATTATTCAAAAAATAATTTTTTACTGTCGCAAATTTTAATTACGCCAGGGATTGCCTTTTCTATAGTAAAATATTCAAAAAATAATTTTTTACTGTCGCAAATTTTAATTACGCCAGGGATTGCCTTTTCTATAGTAAATTTTGCAAAAAAAATAATTTTTTACTGTCGCAAATTTTAAATATCCCAGGGATTGCCTTTTCTATAGTAAATTTCTCACAAATTAATTTTTTACTGTCGCAAATTTTAAATACGCCAGGGATTGCCTTTTCTATAGTAAATTATTCAAAAAATAATTTTTTACTGTCGCAAATTTTAAATATCCCAGGGATTGCCTTTTCTATAGTAAATTTCTCACAAATTAATTTCTTACTGTCGCAAATTTTAAATACGCCAGGGATTGCCTTTTCTATAGTAAATTATTCAAAAAATAATTTTTTACTGTCGCAAATTTTAAATACGCCAGGGATTGCCTTTTCTATAGTAAATTATTCAAAAAATAATTTTCTACTGTCGCAAATTTTAATTACGCCAGGGATTGCCTTTTCTATAGTAAATTATTCAAAAAATAATTTTCTACTGTCGCAAATTGTAATTGCGCCAGGGATTGCCTTTTCTATAGTAAATTATTCAAAAAATAATTTTTTACTGTCGCAAATTTTAATTACGCCAGGGATTGCCCTTTTTATAGTAAATTATTCAAAAAATAATTTTATACTGTCGCAAATTTTAATTACGCCAGGGATTGCCTTTTCTATAGTAAATTATTCAAAAAATAATTTATACTGTCGCAAATTTTAATTACGCCAGGGATTGCCTTTTCTATAGTAAATTATTCAAAAAATAATATTCTACTGTCGCAAATTTTAATTACGCCAGGGATTGCCTTTTCTATAGTAAATTATTCAAAAAATAATTTTATACTCTCGCAAATTTTAAATACGCCAGGGATTGCCTTTTCTATAGTAAATTATTGAAAAATTAATTTTCTACTGTCGCAAATTTTAATTACGCCAGGGATTGCCTTTTCTTTAGTAAATTATTCAAAAAATAATTTTATACTGTCGCAAATTTTAATTGCGTCAGGGATTGCCTTTTCTATAGTAAATTATTCAAAATATAATTTTATACTGTCGCAAATTTTAATTACGCCAGGGATTGCCTTTTCTTTAGTAAATTATTCAAAAAATAATTTTATACTGTCGCAAATTCTAATTACGCCAGGGATTGCCTTTTCTATAGTAAATTATTCAAAAAATAATTTTATACTGTCGCAAATTTTAATTACGCCAGGGATTGCCTTTTCTATAGTAAATTATTCAAAAAATTATTTTATACTGTCGCAAATTTTAAGTGCGCCAGGGATTGCCTTTTCTATAGTAAATTATTCAAAAAATAATTTTTTACTGTCGCAAATTTTAATTACGCCAGGGATTGCCTTTTCTATAGTAAATTAATCAAAAAATAATTTTTTACTGTCGCAAATTTCAAATCCGCCAGGGATTGCCTTTTCTACAGTAAATTTTGCAAAAAATAATTTTATACTGTCGCAAATTTTAATTGCGCCAGGGATTGCCTTTTCTATAGTAAATTATTCAAAAAATAATTTTCTACTGTCGCAAATTTCAAATCCGCCAGGGATTGCCTTTTCTATAGTAAATTATTCAAAAAATAATTTTTTACTGTCGCAAATTTTAAATACGCCAGAGATTGCCTTTTCTATAGAAAATTATTCAAAAAATATTTTTATACTGTCGCAAATTTTAATTACGCCAGGGATTGCCTTTTCTATAGTAAATTATTCAAAAAATAATTTTCTACTGTCGCACGCCATGGATTGCCTTTTCTATAGTAAATTATTCAAAAAATAATTTTATACTGTCGCAAATTTTAATTACGCCAGGGATTGCCTTTTCTATAGTAAATTATTCAAAAAATAATTTTATACTGTCGCAAATTTTAATTACGCCAGGGATTGCCTTTTCTATAGTAAATTATTCAAAAAATAATTTTATACTGTCGCAAATTTGAATTACGCCAGGGATTGATTGTTCTATAGTAAATTATTCAAAAAATAATTTTCTACTGTCGCAAATTTTAATTGCGCCAGGGATTGCCTTTTCTATAGTAAATTATTCAAAAAATAATTTTATACTGTCGCAAATTTTAATTACGCCAGGGATTGCCTTTTCTATAGTAAATTATTCAAAAAATAATTTTTTACTGTCGCAAATTGTAATTGCGCCAGGGATTGTCTTTTCTATAGTAAATTATTCAAAAAATAATTTTCAACTGTCGCAAATTTTAATTACGCCAGGGATTGCCTTTTCTATAGTAAATTATTCAAAAAATAATTTTCTACTGTCGCACGCCATGGATTGCCTTTTCTATAGTAAATTATTCAAAAAATAATTTTATACTGTCGCAAATTTTAATTACGCCAGGGATTGCCTTTTCTATAGTAAATTATTCAAAAAATAATTTTATACTGTCGCAAATTTTAATTACGCCAGGGATTGCCTTTTCTATAGTAAATTATTCAAAAAATAATTTTATACTGTCGCAAATTTTAATTACGCCAGGGATTGATTGTTCTATAGTAAATTATTCAAAAAATAATTTTATACTGTCGCAAATTTTAATTACGCCAGGGATTGCCTTTTCTATAGTAAATTATTCAAAAAATAATTTTCTACTGTCGCAAATTTTAATTGCGCCAGGGATTGCCTTTTCTATAGTAAATTATTCAAAAAATAATTTTTTACTGTCGCAAATTTTAATTACGCCAGGGATTGCCTTTTCTATAGTAAATTTTGCAAAAAAAATAATTTTTTACTGTCGCAAATTTTAAATATCCCAGGGATTGCCTTTTCTATAGTAAATTTCTCACAAATTAATTTTTTACTGTCGCAAATTTTAAATACGCCAGGGATTGCCTTTTCTATAGTAAATTATTCAAAAAATAATTTTTTACTGTCGCAAATTTTAAATATCCCAGGGATTGCCTTTTCTATAGTAAATTTCTCACAAATTAATTTCTTACTGTCGCAAATTTTAAATACGCCAGGGATTGCCTTTTCTATAGTAAATTATTCAAAAAATAATTTTTTACTGTCGCAAATTTTAAATACGCCAGGGATTGCCTTTTCTATAGTAAATTATTCAAAAAATAATTTTCTACTGTCGCAAATTTTAATTACGCCAGGGATTGCCTTTTCTATAGTAAATTATTCAAAAAATAATTTTCTACTGTCGCAAATTGTAATTGCGCCAGGGATTGCCTTTTCTATAGTAAATTATTCAAAAAATAATTTTTTACTGTCGCAAATTTTAATTACGCCAGGGATTGCCCTTTTTATAGTAAATTATTCAAAAAATAATTTTATACTGTCGCAAATTTTAATTACGCCAGGGATTGCCTTTTCTATAGTAAATTATTCAAAAAATAATTTATACTGTCGCAAATTTTAATTACGCCAGGGATTGCCTTTTCTATAGTAAATTATTCAAAAAATAATATTCTACTGTCGCAAATTTTAATTACGCCAGGGATTGCCTTTTCTATAGTAAATTATTCAAAAAATAATTTTATACTCTCGCAAATTTTAAATAAGCCAGGGATTGCCTTTTCTATAGTAAATTATTCAAAAAATAATTTTCTACTGTCGCAAATTTTAATTACGCCAGGGATTGCCTTTTCTTTAGTAAATTATTCAAAAAATAATTTTATACTGTCGCAAATTTTAATTGCGTCAGGGATTGCCTTTTCTATAGTAAATTATTCAAAATATAATTTTATACTGTCGCAAATTTTAATTACGCCAGGGATTGCCTTTTCTTTAGTAAATTATTCAAAAAATAATTTTATACTGTCGCAAATTCTAATTACGCCAGGGATTGCCTTTTCTATAGTAAATTATTCAAAAAATAATTTTATACTGTCGCAAATTTTAATTACGCCAGGGATTGCCTTTTCTATAGTAAATTATTCAAAAAATTATTTTATACTGTCGCAAATTTTAAGTGCGCCAGGGATTGCCTTTTCTATAGTAAATTATTCAAAAAATAATTTTTTACTGTCGCAAATTTTAATTACGCCAGGGATTGCCTTTTCTACAGTAAATTAATCAAAAAATAATTTTTTACTGTCGCAAATTTCAAATCCGCCAGGGATTGCCTTTTCTACAGTAAATTTTGCAAAAAATAATTTTATACTGTCGCAAATTTTAATTGCGCCAGGGATTGCCTTTTCTATAGTAAATTATTCAAAAAATAATTTTCTACTGTCGCAAATTTCAAATCCGCCAGGGATTGCCTTTTCTATAGTAAATTATTCAAAAAATAATTTTTTACTGTCGCAAATTTTAAATACGCCAGGGATTGCCTTTTCTATAGAAAATTATTCAAAAAATATTTTTATACTGTCGCAAATTTTAATTACGCCAGGGATTGCCTTTTCTATAGTAAATTATTCAAAAAATAATTTTCTACTGTCGCACGCCAGGGATTGCCTTTTCTATAGTAAATTATTCAAAAAATAATTTTATACTGTCGCAAATTTTAATTACGCCAGGGATTGCCTTTTCTATAGTAAATTATTCAAAAAATAATTTTATACTGTCGCAAATTTTAATTACGCCAGGGATTGCCTTTTCTATAGTAAATTATTCAAAAAATAATTTTATACTGTCGCAAATTTTAATTACGCCAGGGATTCATTGTTCTATAGTAAATTATTCAAAAAATAATGTTCTACTGTCGCAAATTTTAATTGCGCCAGGGATTGCCTTTTCTATAGTAAATTATTCAAAAAATAATTTTATACTGTCGCAAATTTTAATTACGCCAGGGATTGCCTTTTCTATAGTAAATTATTCAAAAAATAATTTTTTACTGTCGCAAATTGTAATTGCGCCAGGGATTGCCTTTTCTATAGTAAATTATTCAAAAAATAATTTTCAACTGTCGCAAATTTTAATTACGCCAGGATTGCCTTTTCTATAGTAAATTATTCAAAAAATAATTTTCAACTGTCGCAAATTTTAATTACGCCAGGGATTGCTTGTTCTATAATAAATTATTCAAAAAATAATTTTCTACTGTCGCAAATTTTAATTGCGCCAGGGATTGCCTTTTCTATAGTAAATTATTCAAAAAATAATTTTATACTGTCGCAAATTTTAATTACGCCAGGGATTGCCTTTTCTATAGTAAATTATTCAAAAAATAATTTTCTACTGTCGCAAATTTTAATTGCGCCAGGGATTGCCTTTTCTATAGTAAATTATTCAAAAAATAATTTTATACTGTCACAAATTTTAATTACGCCAGGGATTGCCTTTTCTATAGTAAATTATTCAAAAAATAATTTTTTACTCTCGCAAATTTCAATTTCGCCAGGTAAGTTTTTCACAAATTAATTTTCTACTGTCGCAAATTTTAATTACGCCAGGGATTGCCTTTTCTATAGTAAATTATTCAAAAAATAATTTTTTACTGTCGCAAATTTTAAATATCCCAGGGATTGCCTTTTCTATAGTAAATATCTCACAAATTAATTTTTTACTGTCGCAAATTTTAAATACGCCAGGGATTGCCTTTTCTATAGTAAATTATTCAAAAAATAATTTTTTACTGTCGCAAATTTCAAATCCGCCAGGGATTGCCTTTTCTATAGTAAATTATTCAAAAAATAATTTTCTACTGTCGCAAAATTTAATTACGCCAGGGATTGCCTTTTCTATAGTAAATTATTCAAAAAATAATTTTCTACTGTCGCAAATTGTAATTGCGCCAGGGATTGCCTTTTCTATAGTAAATTATTCAAAAAATAATTTTCTACTGTCGCAAATTTTAAATATCCCAGGATTGCCTTTTCTATAGTAAATTATTCAAAAAACAATTTTTTACTGTCGCAAATTTTAAGTGCGCCAGGGATTGCCTTTTCTATAGTAAATTATTCAAAAAATAATTTTCTACTGTCGCAAATTTTAATTACGCCAGGGATTGCCTTTTCTATAGTAAATTATTCAAAAAATAATTTTTTACTGTCGCAAATTTTAAGTCCGCCAGGGATTGCCTTTTCTATAGTAAATTATTCAAAAAATAATTTTATACTGTCGCAAATTTTAATTACGCCAGGGATTGCCTTTTCTATAGTAAATTATTCAAAAAATAATTTTATACTGTCGCAAATTTTAAGTGCGCCAGGGATTGCCTTTTCTATAGTAAATTATTCAAAAAATAGTTTTTTATTGTCGCAAATTTTAATTACGCCAGGAATTGCCTTTTCTATAGTAAATTATTCAAAAAATAATTTTCAACTGTCGCAAATTTTAATTACGCCAGGGATTGCCTTTTCTATAGTAAATTATTCAAAAAATAATTTTATACTGTCGCAAATTTTAATTACGCCAGGGATTGCCTTTTCTATAGTAAATTATTCAAAAAATAATTTTCAACTGTCGCAAATTTTAATTACGCCAGGGATTGCCTTTTCTATAGTCAATTATTCAAAAAATAATTTTTTACTGTCGCAAATTTTAATTGCGCCAGGGATTGGCATTTTTATAGTAAATTTTGCAAAAAATAATTTTTTACTGTCGCAAATTTTAAATACGCCAGGGATTGCCTTTTCTATAGTAAATTATTCAAAAAATAATTTTATACTGTCGCAAATTTTAATTACGCCAGGGATTGCCTTTTCTATAGTAAATTATTCAAAAAATAATTTTCTACTGTCGCAAATTTTAATTACGCCAGGGATTGCCTTTTCTATAGTAAATTATTCAAAAAATAATTTTATACTGTCGCAAATTTTAAATACGCCAGGGATTGCCTTTTCTATAGTAAATTATTCAAAAAATAATTTTCTACTGTCGCAAATTTTAATTACGCCAGGGATTGCCTTTTCTATAGTAAATTTTGCAAAAAAATAATTTTTTACTGTCGCAAATTTTAAATATACCAGGGATTGCTTTTTCTATAGTAAATTTCTCACAAATTAATTTTTTACTGTCGCAGATTTTAATTACGCCAGGGATTGCCTTTTCTATAGTAAATTATTCAAAAAATAATTTTTTACTGTCGCTAATTTTAAATATCCCAGGGATTGCCTTTTCTATAGTAAATTTCTCACAAATTAATTTCTTACTGTCGCAAATTTTAAATACGCCAGGGATTGCCTTTTCTATAGTAAATTATTCAAAAAATAATTTTTTACTCTCGCAAATTTTAAATATCCCAGGGCTTGCCTCTTCTATAGTAAATTTCTCACAAATTAATTTCTTACTGTCGCAAATTTTAAAAATGCCTGGGATTGCCTTTTCTATAGTAAATTATTCAAAACATAATTTTTTACTGTCGCAAATTTTAAATATCCCAGGGATTGCCTTTTCTATAGTAAATTTCTCACAAATTAATTTTTTACTGTCGCAAATTTTAAATACGCCAGGGATTGCCTTTTCTATAGTAAATTATTCAAAAAATAATTTTTTACTGTCGCAAATTTCAAATCCGCCAGGGATTGCCTTTTCTATAGTAAATTATTCAAAAAATAATTTTCTACTGTCGCAAATTTTAACTACGCCAGGGATTGCCTTTTCTATAGTAAATTATTCAAAAAATAATTTTATACTGTCGCAAATTTTAAGTGCGCCAGGGATTGCCTTTTCTATAGTAAATTATTCAAAAAATAATTTTCTACTGTCGCAAAATTTAATTACGCCAGGATTGCCTTTTCTATAGTAAATTATTCAAAAAATAATTTTCAACTGTCGCAAATTTTAATTACGCCAGGGATTGCTTGTTCTATAATAAATTATTCAAAAAATAATTTTCTACTGTCGCAAATTTTAATTGCGCCAGGGATTGCCTTTTCTATAGTAAATTATTCAAAAAATAATTTTATACTGTCGCAAATTTTAATTACGCCAGGGATTGCCTTTTCTATAGTAAATTATTCAAAAAATAATTTTCTACTGTCGCAAATTTTAATTGCGCCAGGGATTGCCTTTTCTATAGTAAATTATTCAAAAAATAATTTTATACTGTCACAAATTTTAATTACGCCAGGGATTGCCTTTTCTATAGTAAATTATTCAAAAAATAATTTTTTACTCTCGCAAATTTCAATTTCGCCAGGTAAATTTTTCACAAATTAATTTTCTACTGTCGCAAATTTTAATTACGCCAGGGATTGCCTTTTCTATAGTAAATTATTCAAAAAATAATTTTTTACTGTCGCAAATTTTAAATATCCCAGGGATTGCCTTTTCTATAGTAAATATCTCACAAATTAATTTTTTACTGTCGCAAATTTTAAATACGCCAGGGATTGCCTTTTCTATAGTAAATTATTCAAAAAATAATTTTTTACTGTCGCAAATTTCAAATCCGCCAGGGATTGCCTTTTCTATAGTAAATTATTCAAAAAATAATTTTCTACTGTCGCAAAATTTAATTACGCCAGGGATTGCCTTTTCTATAGTAAATTATTCAAAAAATAATTTTCTACTGTCGCAAATTGTAATTGCGCCAGGGATTGCCTTTTCTATAGTAAATTATTCAAAAAATAATTTTCTACTGTCGCAAATTTTAAATATCCCAGGATTGCCTTTTCTATAGTAAATTATTCAAAAAACAATTTTTTACTGTCGCAAATTTTAAGTGCGCCAGGGATTGCCTTTTCTATAGTAAATTATTCAAAAAATAATTTTCTACTGTCGCAAATTTTAATTACGCCAGGGATTGCCTTTTCTATAGTAAATTATTCAAAAAATAATTTTTTACTGTCGCAAATTTTAAGTCCGCCAGGGATTGCCTTTTCTATAGTAAATTATTCAAAAAATAATTTTATACTGTCGCAAATTTTAATTACGCCAGGGATTGCCTTTTCTATAGTAAATTATTCAAAAAATAATTTTATACTGTCGCAAATTTTAAGTGCGCCAGGGATTGCCTTTTCTATAGTAAATTATTCAAAAAATAGTTTTTTATTGTCGCAAATTTTAATTACGCCAGGAATTGCCTTTTCTATAGTAAATTATTCAAAAAATAATTTTCAACTGTCGCAAATTTTAATTACGCCAGGGATTGCCTTTTCTATAGTAAATTATTCAAAAAATAATTTTATACTGTCGCAAATTTTAATTACGCCAGGGATTGCCTTTTCTATAGTAAATTATTCAAAAAATAATTTTCAACTGTCGCAAATTTTAATTACGCCAGGGATTGCCTTTTCTATAGTCAATTATTCAAAAAATAATTTTTTACTGTCGCAAATTTTAATTGCGCCAGGGATTGGCATTTTTATAGTAAATTTTGCAAAAAATAATTTTTTACTGTCGCAAATTTTAAATACGCCAGGGATTGCCTTTTCTATAGTAAATTATTCAAAAAATAATTTTATACTGTCGCAAATTTTAATTACGCCAGGGATTGCCTTTTCTATAGTAAATTATTCAAAAAATAATTTTCTACTGTCGCAAATTTTAATTACGCCAGGGATTGCCTTTTCTATAGTAAATTATTCAAAAAATAATTTTATACTGTCGCAAATTTTAAATACGCCAGGGATTGCCTTTTCTATAGTAAATTATTCAAAAAATAATTTTCTACTGTCGCAAATTTTAATTACGCCAGGGATTGCCTTTTCTATAGTAAATTTTGCAAAAAAATAATTTTTTACTGTCGCAAATTTTAAATATACCAGGGATTGCTTTTTCTATAGTAAATTTCTCACAAATTAATTTTTTACTGTCGCAGATTTTAATTACGCCAGGGATTGCCTTTTCTATAGTAAATTATTCAAAAAATAATTTTTTACTGTCGCTAATTTTAAATATCCCAGGGATTGCCTTTTCTATAGTAAATTTCTCACAAATTAATTTCTTACTGTCGCAAATTTTAAATACGCCAGGGATTGCCTTTTCTATAGTAAATTATTCAAAAAATAATTTTTTACTCTCGCAAATTTTAAATATCCCAGGGCTTGCCTCTTCTATAGTAAATTTCTCACAAATTAATTTCTTACTGTCGCAAATTTTAAAAATGCCTGGGATTGCCTTTTCTATAGTAAATTATTCAAAACATAATTTTTTACTGTCGCAAATTTTAAATATCCCAGGGATTGCCTTTTCTATAGTAAATTTCTCACAAATTAATTTTTTACTGTCGCAAATTTTAAATACGCCAGGGATTGCCTTTTCTATAGTAAATTATTCAAAAAATAATTTTTTACTGTCGCAAATTTCAAATCCGCCAGGGATTGCCTTTTCTATAGTAAATTATTCAAAAAATAATTTTCTACTGTCGCAAATTTTAACTACGCCAGGGATTGCCTTTTCTATAGTAAATTATTCAAAAAATAATTTTATACTGTCGCAAATTTTAAGTGCGCCAGGGATTGCCTTTTCTATAGTAAATTATTCAAAAAATAATTTTCTACTGTCGCAAAATTTAATTACGCCAGGGATTGCCTTTTCTATAGTAAATTATTCAAAAAATAATTTTCTACTGTCGCAAATTGTAATTGCGCCAGGGATTGCCTTTTCTATAGTAAATTATTCAAAAAATAATTTTTTACTGTCGCAAATTTTAATTACGCCAGGGATTGCCTTTTCTATAGTAAATTATTCAAAAAATAATTTTTTACTGTCGCAAATTTTAAGTGCGACAGGGATTGCCTTTTCTATAGTAAATTATTCAAAAAATAATTTTTTACTGTCGCAAATTTTAAATACGCCAGGGATTGCCTTTTCTATAGTAAATTATTCAAAAAATAATTTTCTACTGTCGCAAATTTTAATTACGCCAGCGATTGCCTTTTCTATAGTAAATTATTCAAAAAATAATTTTCTACTGTCGCAAATTGTAATTGCGCCAGGGATTGCTTTTTCTATAGTAAATTATTCAAAAAATAATATTTTACTGTCGCAAATTTTAATTACGCCAGGGATTGCCTTTTCTATAGTAAATTATTCAAATAATAATTTTATACTGTCGCAAATTTTAATTACGCAAGGATTGCCTTTTCTATAGTAAATTACTCACAAATTAATTTTTTACTGTCGCAAATTTTAAATACGCCAGGGATTGCCTTTTCTATAGTAAATTATTCAAAAAATAATTTTTTACTGTCGCAAATTTCAAACCCGCCAGGGATTGCCGTTTCTATAGTAAATTATTCAAAAAATAATTTTCTACTGTCGCAAGTTTTAATTACGCCAGGGATTGCCTTTTCTATAGTAAATTTCTCACAAATTAATTTCTTACTGTCGCAAATTTTAAATACGCCAGGGATTGCCTTTTCTATAGTAAATTATTCAAAAAATAATTTTTTACTGTCGCAAATTTTAAATATCCCAGGGATTGCCTTTTCTATAGTAAATTTCTCACAAATTAATTTTTTACTGTCGCAAATTTCAAATCCGCCAGGGATTGCCGTTTCTATAGTAAATTTCTCACAAATTAATTTCTTTCTGTCGCAAATTTTAAAAACGCCAGGGATTGCCTTTTCTATAGTAAATTTCTCACAAATTAATTTCTTACTGTCGCAAATTTTAAATAAGCCAGGGATTGCCTTTCCTCTAGTAAATTATTCAAAACATAATTTTTTACTGTCACAAATTTTTAATATCCCAGGGATTGCCTTTTCTATAGTAAATTTCTCACAAATTAATTTCTTTCTGTCGCAAATTTTAAAAACGCCAGGGATTGCCTTTTCTATAGTAAATTATTCAAAAAATAATTTTTTACTGTCGCAAATTTTAAATATCCCAGGGATTGCCTTTTCTATAGTAAATTATTCAAAAAATAATTTTTTACTGTCGCAAATTTTAATTACGCCAGGGATTGCCTTTTCTATAGTAAATTATTCAAAAAATAATTTTTTACTGTCGCAAATTTTAAATACGCCAGGGATTGCCTTTTCTATAGTAAATTATTCAAAAAATAATTTTATACTGTCGCAAATTTTAATTACGCCAGGGATTGCCTTTTCTATAGTAAATTTCTCACAAATTAATTTTTTACTGTCGCAAATTTTAAATACGCCAGGGATTGCCTTTTCTATAGTAAATTATTCAAAAAATAATTTTTTACTGTCGCAAATTTTAATTACGCCAGGGATTGCCTTTTCTATAGTAAATTTTGCAAAAAAAATAATTTTTTACTGTCGCAAATTTTAAATATCCCACGGATTGCCTTTCTATAGTAAATTTCTCACAAATTAATTTTTTACTGTCGCAAATTTTAAATACGCCAGGGATTGCCTTTTCTATAGTATATTATTCAAAAAATAATTTTTTACTGTCGCAAATTTTAAATATCCCAGGGATTGCCTTTTCTATAGTAAATTTCTCACAGATTAATTTCTTACTGTCGCAAATTTTAAATACGCCAGGGATTGCCTTTTCTATAGTAAATTATTCAAAAAATAATTTTTTACTGTCGCAAATTTTAAATATCCCAGGGATTGCCTTTTCTATAGTAAATTTCTCACAAATTAATTTCTTTCTGTCGCAAATTTTAAAAACGCCAGGGATTGCCTTTTCTATAGTAAATTATTCAAAAAATAATTTTTTACTGTCGCAAATTTTAAATATCCCAGGGATTGCCTTTTCTATAGTAAATTTCTCACAAATTAATTTTTTACTGTCGCAAATTTTAAATACGCCAGGGATTGCCTTTTCTATAGTAAATTATTCAAAAAATAATTTTTTACTGTCGCAAATTTCAAATCCGCCAGGGATTGCCGTTTCTATAGTAAATTATTCAAAAAATAATTTTCTACTGTCGCAAATTTTAATTACGCCAGGGATTGCCTTTTTATAGTAAATTTCTCACAAATTAATTTTTTACTGTCGCAAATTTTAAATATCCCAGGGATTGCCTTTTCTATAGTAAATTTCTCACAAATTAATGTTTTACTGTCGCAAATTTTAAATACGCCAGGGATTGCCTTTTCTATAGTAAATTATTCAAAAAATAATTTTTTACTGTCGCAAATTTTAAATATCCCAGAGATTGCCTTTTCTATAGTAAATTTCTCACAAATTAATTTCTTACTGTCGCAAATTTTAAATACGCCAGGGATTGCCTTTTCTATAGTAAATTATTCAAAAAATAATTTTTTACTGTCGCAAATTTTAAAAACGCCAGGGATTGCCTTTTCTATAGTAAATTTCTCACAAATTAATTTTTTACTGTCGGAAATTTTAATTACGCCAGGGATTGCCTTTTCTATAGTAAATTTCTCACAAATTAATTTTTTACTGTCGCAAATTTTAAATACGCCAGGGATTGCCTTTTCTATAGTAAATTATTCAAAAAATAATTTTTTACTGTCGCAAATTTCAAATCCGCCAGGGATTGCCGTTTCTATACTAAATTATTCAAAAAATAATTTTCTACTGTCGCAAGTTTTAATTACGCCAGGGATTGCGTTTTCTATAGTAAATTTCTCACAAATTAATTTCTTACTGTCGCAAATTTTAAATACGCCAGGGATTGCCTTTTCTATAGTAAATTATTCAAGTAATAATTTTTTACTGTCGCAAATTTTAAATATCCCAGG
>CAWVNZ010001211.1:0-100877 GCA_963930735.1 Dioctria linearis
AAAAAATATTATAAAGTGCGCCAGGGATTGCCTTTTCTATAGTAAATTATTCAAAAAATCATTTTTTACTGTCGCAAATTTTAATTGCGCCAGGGATTGCCTTTTCTGTAGTAAATTATTCAAAAAATAATTTTCTACTGTCGCAAATTTTAATTACGCCAGGGGTTGCCTTTTCTATAGTAAATTATTCAAAAAATAATTTTTTACTGTCGCAAATTTTAATTACGCCAGGGATTGCCTTTTCTATAGTAAATTATTCAAAAAATAATTTTATACTGTCGCAAATTTTAATTACGCCAGGGATTGCCTTTTCTATAGTAAATTATTCAAAAAATAATTTTCTACTGTCGCAAATTTTAATTACGCCAGGGATTGCCTTTTCTATAGTAAATTATTCAAAAAATAATTTTCTACTGTCGCAAATTTTAAGTGCGCCAGGGATTGCCTTTTCTATAGTAAATTATTCAAAAAATCATTTTTTACTGTCGCAAATTTTAAGTGCGCCAGGGATTGCCTTTTCTATAGTAAATTATTCAAAAAATAATTTTTTACTGTCGCAAATTTTAAATACGCCAGGGATTGCCTTTTCTATAATAAATTATTCAAAAAATAATTTTTTACTGTCGCAAATTTTAATTACGCCAGGGATTGCCTTTTCTATAGTAAATTATTCAAAAAATAATTTTATACTGTCGCAAATTTTAAGTGCGCCAGGGATTGCCTTTTCTATAGTAAATTATTCAAAAAATAATTTTTTACTGTCGCAAATTTTAATTGCGCCAGGGATTGCCTTTTATATAGTAAATTTTGCAAAAAATAATTTTCTACTGTCGCAAATTTTAAATAACCCAGGGATTGCCTTTTCTATAGTAAATTATTCAAAAAATAATTTTCTACTGTCGCAAATTTTAATTACGCCAGGGATTGCCTTTTCTATAGTAAATTATTCAAAAAATAATTTTATACTGTCGCAAATTTTAATTGCGCCAGGGATTGCCTTTTCTATAGTAAACTTTTCAAAAAATAATTTTCTACTGTCGCAAATTTTAATTGCGCCAGGGATTGCATTTTCTACAGTAAATTATTCAAAAAATAATTTTCTACTGTCGCAAATTTTAATTACGCCAGGGATTGCCTTTTCTATAG
The DNA here is from genome assembly GCA_963930735.1 of Dioctria linearis. Classification (NCBI taxonomy): domain Eukaryota; kingdom Metazoa; phylum Arthropoda; class Insecta; order Diptera; family Asilidae; genus Dioctria; species Dioctria linearis. The sequence goes on from CAWVNZ010001211.1 coordinate 1,147, forward strand.
TAAATTATTCAAAAAATAATTTTCTACTGTCGCAAATTTTAATTGCGCCAGGGATTGCCTTTTCTATAGTAAATTATTCAAAAAATAATTTTCTACTGTCGCAAATTTTAATTGCGCCAGGGATTGCCTTTTCTGTAGTAAATTATTCAAAAAATAATTTTCTACTGTCGCAAATTTTAAGTGCGCCAGGGATTGCCTTTTCTATAGTAAATTATTCAAAAAATCATTTTTTACTGTCGCAAATTTTAAGTGCGCCAGGGATTGCCTTTTCTATAGTAAATTATTCAGAAAATAATTTTTTACTGTCGCAAATTTTAAATACGCCAGGGATTGCCTTTTCTATAATAAATTATTCAAAAAATAATTTTTAACTGTCGCAAATTTTAATTACGCCAGGGATTGCCTGTTCTATAGTAAATTATTCAAAAAATAATTTTATACTGTCGCAAATTTTAAGTGCGCCAGGGATTGCCTTTTCTATAGTAAATTATTCAAAAAATAATTTTTTACTGTCGCAAATTTTAATTGCGCCAGGGATTGCCTTTTATATAGTAAATTTTGCAAAAAATAATTTTCTACTGTCGCAAATTTTAAATAACCCAGGGATTGCCTTTTCTATAGTAAATTATTCAAAAAATAATTTTCTACTGTCGCAAATTTTAATTACGCCAGGGATTGCCATTTCTATAGTAAATTATTCAAAAAATAATTTTATACTGTCGCAAATTTTAATTACGCCAGGGATTGCCTTTTCTATAGTAAATTATTCAAAAAATAATTTTCTACTGTCGCAAATTTTAATTGCGCCAGGGATTGCCTTTTCTGTAGTAAATTATTCAAAAAATAATTTTATACTGTCGCAAATTTTAATTGCGCCAGGGATTGCCTTTTCTATAGTAAATTATTCAAAAAATAATTTTATACTGTCGCAAATTTTAATTACGCCAGGGGTTGCCTTTTCTATAGTAAATTATTCAAAAAATAATTTTATACTGTCGCAAATTTTAAGTGCGCCAGGGATTGCCTTTTCTATAGTAAATTATTCAAAAAATAATTTTTTACTGTCGCAAATTTTAATTGCGCCAGGGATTGCCTTTTCTATAGTAAATTTTGCAAAAAATAATTTTTTACTGTCGCAAATTTTAATTGCGCCAGGGATTGCCTTTTCTATAGTAAATTATTCAAAAAATAATTTTATACTGTCGCAAATTTTAATTGCGCCAGGGATTGCCTTTTCTATAGTAAATTTTTCAAAAAATAATTTTATACTGTCGCAAATTTTAATTACGCCAGGGATTGCCTTTTCTTAAGTAAATTATTCAAAAAATAATTTTATACTGTCGCAAATTTTAAGTGCGCCAGGAATTGCCTTTTCTATAGTAAATTATTCAAAAAATAATTTTATACTGTCGCAAATTTTAATTGCGCCAGGGATTGCCTTTTCTATAGTAAATTATTCAAAAAATAATTTTATACTCTCGCAAATTTTAATTACGCCAAGGATTGCCTTTTCTTAAGTAAATTATTCAAAAAATAATTTTATACTGTCGCAAATTTTAAGTGCGTCAGGGATTGCCTTTTCTATAGTAAATTATTCAAAAAATAATTTTTTACTGTCGCAAATTTCAATTTCGCCAGGTAAATTATTCAAAAAATAATTTTATACTGTCGCAAATTTTAATTACGCCAGGGATTGGCTTTTCTATAGTAAATTATTCAAAAAATAATTTTCTACTGTCGCAAATTTTAATTGCGCCAGGGATTGCCTTTTCTATAGTAAATTATTCAAAAAATAATTTTATACTGTCGCAAATTTTAATTGCGCCAGGGATTGCCTTTTCTATAGTAAATTATTCAAAAAATAGTTTTATACTGTCGCAAATTTTAATTACGCTAGGGATTGCCTTTTCTTAAGTAAATTATTCAAAAAATAATTTTATACTGTCGCAAATTTTAAGTGCGCCAGGGATTGCCTTTTCTATAGTAAATTATTCAAAAAATAATTTTCTACTGTCGCAAATTTTAATTACGCCAGGGATTGCCTTTTCTATAGTAAATTATTCAAAAAATAAATTTCAACTGTCGCAAATTTTAATTACGCCAGGGATTGCCTTTTCTATAATAAATTATTCAAAAAATAATTTTATACTGTCGCAAATTTTAATTACGCCAGGGATTGCCTTTTCTATAGTAAATTATTCAAAAAATAATTTTATACTGTCGCAAATTTTAAGTGCGCCAGGGATTGCCTTTCCTATAGTAAATTATTCAAAAAATAACTTTTTACTGTCGCAAATTTTAATTGCGCCAGGGATTGCCTTTTCTATAGTAAATTATTCAAAAAATAATTTTATACTGTCGCAAATTTTAATTACGCCAGGGATTGCCTTTTCTATAGTAAATTATTCAAAAAATAATTTTCTACTGTTGCAAATTTTAATTACGCCAGGGATTGCCTTTTCTATAGTAAATTATTCAAAAAATAATTTTTTACTGTCGCAAATTTTAAGTGCGCCAGGGATTGCCTTTCCTATAGTAAATTATTCAAAAAATAACTTTTTACTGTCGCAAATTTTAAGTGCGCCAGGGATTGCCTTTCTATAGTAAATTATTCAAAAAATAATTTTATACTGTCGCAAATTTTAAATATCCCAGGGATTGCCTTTTCTATAGTAAATTTCTCACAAATTAATTTTATACTGTCGCAAATTTTAAATACGCCAGGGATTGCCTTTTCTATAGTAAATTATTCAAAAAATAATTTTTTACTGTCGCAAATTTTAAGTGCGCCAGGGATTGCCTTTCCTATAGTAAATTATTCAAAAAATAACTTTTTACTGTCGCAAATTTTAATTGCGCCAGGGATTGCCTTTTCTATAGTAAATTATTCAAAAAATAATTTTATACTGTCGCAAATTTTAAGTGCGCAGGGATTGCCTTTCCTATAGTAAATTATTCAAAAAATAACTTTTTACTGTCGCAAATTTTAATTGCGCCAGGGATTGCCTTTTCTATAGTAAATTATTCAAAAAATAATTTTATACTGTCGCAAATTTTAATTGCGCCAGGGATTGCCTTTTCTATAGTAAATTATTCAAAAAATAATTTTATACTGTCGCAAATTTTAATTGCGCCAGGGATTGCCTTTTCTATAGTAAATTATTCAAAAAATAATTTTATACTGTCGCAAATTTTAAGTGCGCCAGGGATTGCCTTTCCTATAGTAAATTATTCAAAAAATAACTTTTTACTGTCGCAAATTTTAATTGCGCCAGGGATTGCCTTTTCTATAGTAAATTATTCAAAAAATAATTTTATACTGTCGCAAATTTTAATTGCGCCAGGGATTGCCTTTTCTATAGTAAATTATTCAAAAAATAATTTTATACTGTCGCAAATTTTAAGTGCGCCAGGGATTGCCTTTCTTATAGTAAATTATTCAAAAAATAACTTTATACTGTCGCAAATTTTAATTGCGCCAGGGATTGCCTTTTCTATAGTAAATTATTCAAAAAATAATTTTATACTCTCGCAAATTTTAATTACGCCAGGGATTGCCTTTTCTATAATAAATTATTCAAAAAATAATTTTATACTGTCGCAAATTTTAATTACGCCAGGGATTGACTTTTCTTAAGTAAATTATTCAAAAAATAATTTTATACTGTCGCAAATTTTAAGTGCGCCAGGGATTGCCTTTTCTATAGTAAATTATTCAAAAAATAATTTTCTACTGTCGCAAATTTTAATTACGCCAGGGATTGCCTATTCTATAGTAAATTATTCAAAAAATAATTTTCAACTGTCGCAAATTTTAATTACGCCAGGGATTGCCTTTTCTATAATAAATTATTCAAAAAATAATTTTATACTGTCGCAAATTTTAATTACGCCAGGGATTGCCTTTTCTATAGTAAATTATTCAAAAAATAATTTTATACTGTCGCAAATTTTAAGTGCGCCAGGGATTGCCTTTCCTATAGCAAATTATTCAAAAAATAACTTTTTACTGTCGCAAATTTTAATTGCGCCAGGGATTGCCTTTTCTATAGTAAATTATTCAAAAAATAATTTTATACTGTCGCAAATTTTAATTACGCCAGGGATTGCCTTTTCTATAGTAAATTATTCAAAAAATAATTTTCTACTGTTGCAAATTTTAATTACGCCAGGGATTGCCTTTTCTATAGTAAATTATTCAAAAAATAATTTTATACTGTCGCAAATTTTAATTGCGCCAGGGATTGCCTTTTCTATAGTAAATTATTCAAAAAATAATTTTATACTCTCGCAAATTTTAATTACGCCAGGGATTGCCTTTTCTATAATAAATTATTCAAAAAATAATTTTATACTGTCGCAAATTTTAATTACGCCAGGGATTGCCTTTTCTATAGTAAATTATTCAAAAAATAATTTTATACTGTCGCAAATTTTAAGTGCGCCAGGGATTGCCTTTCCTATAGTAAATTATTCAAAAAATAACTTTATACTGTCGCAAATTTTAATTGCGCCAGGGATTGCCTTTTCTATAGTAAATTATTCAAAAAATAATTTTATACTGTCGCAAATTTTAAGTGCGCCAGGGATTGCCTTTCCTATAGTAAATTATTCAAAAAATAACTTTATACTGTCGCAAATTTTAATTGCGCCAGGGATTGCCTTTTCTATAGTAAATTATTCAAAAAATAATTTTATACTCTCGCAAATTTTAATTACGCCAGGGATTGCCTTTTCTATAATAAATTATTCAAAAATTAGTTTTATACTGTCGCAAATTTTAATTACGCCAGGGATTGCCTTTTCTATAGTAAATTATTCAAAAAATAATTTTATACTCTCGCAAATTTTAATTACGCCAGGGATTGCCTTTCCTATAGTAAATTATTCAAAAAATAACTTTTTACTGTCGCAAATTTTAATTGCGCCAGGGATTGCCTTTTCTATAGTAAATTATTCAAAAAATAATTTTATACTGTCGCAAATTTTAATTGCGCCAGGGATTGCCTTTTCTATAGTAAATTATTCAAAAAATAATTTTCTACTGTCACAAATTTCAATTTCGCCAGCTAAATTATTCAAAAAATAATTTTATACTGTCGCAAATTTTAATTACGCCAGGGATTGCCTTTTCTATAGTAAATTATTCAAAAAATAATTTTATACTGTCGCAAATTTTAATTACGCCAGGGATTGCCTTTTCTATAGTAAATTATTCAAAAAATAATTTTCAAATGTCGCAAATTTTAATTACGCCAGGGATTGCCTTTTCTATAGTAAATTATTCAAAAAATAATTTTCTACTGTCGCAAATTTTAAATATCCCAGGGATTGCCTTTTCTATAGTAAATTTCTCACAAATTAATTTTATACTGTCGCAAATTTTAAGTGGGTCAGGGATTGGCTTTTCTATAGTAAATTATTCAAAAAATAATTTTCTACTGTCGCAAATTTTAATTGCGCCAGGGATTGCCTTTTCTATAGTAAATTATTCAAAAAATAATTTTATACTGTCGCAAATTTTAATTGCGCCAGGGATTGCCTTTTCTATAGTAAATTATTCAAAAAATAATTTTATACTGTCGCAAATTTTAATTACGCCAGGGATTGCCTTTCTATAGTAAATTATTCAAAAAATAATTTTATACTGTCGCAAATTTTAAGTGCGCCAGGGATTGCCTTTTCTATAGTAAATTATTCAAAAAATAATTTTTTACTGTCGCAAATTTTAATTGCGCCAGGGATTGCCTTTTATATAGTAAATTATTCAAAAAATAATTTTATACTGTCGCAAATTTTAATTACGCCAGGGATTGCCTTTTCTATAGTAAATTATTCAAAAAATAATTTTCTACTGTCGCAAATTTTAATTACGCCAGGGATTGCCTTTCTATAGTAAATTATTCAAAAAATAATTTTCAACTGTCGCAAATTTTAATTACGCCAGGGATTGCCTTTTCTATAGTAAATTATTCAAAAAATAATTTTCTACTGTCGCAAATTTTAAGTGCGCCAGGGATTGCCTTTTCTATAGTAAATTATTCAAAAAATCATTTTTTACTGTCGCAAATTTTAATTGCGCCAGGGATTGCCTTTTCTGTAGTAAATTATTCAAAAAATAATTTTCTACTGTCGCAAATTTTAATTACGCCAGGGGTTGCCTTTTCTATAGTAAATTATTCAAAAAATAATTTTTTACTGTCGCAAATTTTAATTACGCCAGGGATTGCCTTTTCTATAGTAAATTATTCAAAAAATAATTTTATACTGTCGCAAATTTTAATTACGCCAGGGATTGCCTTTTCTATAGTAAATTATTCAAAAAATAATTTTCTACTGTCGCAAATTTTAATTACGCCAGGGATTGCCTTTTCTATAGTAAATTATTCAAAAAATAATTTTCTACTGTCGCAAATTTTAAGTGCGCCAGGGATTGCCTTTTCTATAGTAAATTATTCAAAAAATCATTTTTTACTCTCGCAAATTTTAAGTGCGCCAGGGATTGCCTTTTCTATAGTAAATTACTCAAAAAATAATTTTTTACTGTCGCAAATTTTAAATACGCCAGGGATTGCCTTTTCTATAATAAATTATTCAAAAAATAATTTTTTACTGTCGCAAATTTTAATTACGCCAGGGATTGCCTTTTCTATAGTAAATTATTCAAAAAATAATTTTATACTGTCGCAAATTTTAAGTGCGCCAGGGATTGCCTTTTCTATAGTAAATTATTCAAAAAATAATTTTTTACTGTCGCAAATTTTAATTGCGCCAGGGATTGCCTTTTATATAGTAAATTTTGCAAAAAATAATTTTCTACTGTCGCAAATTTTAAATAACCCAGGGATTGCCTTTTCTATAGTAAATTATTCAAAAAATAATTTTCTACTGTCGCAAATTTTAATTACGCCAGGGATTGCCTTTTCTATAGTAAATTATTCAAAAAATAATTTTATACTGTCGCAAATTTTAATTGCGCCAGGGATTGCCTTTTCTATAGTAAACTTTTCAAAAAATAATTTTCTACTGTCGCAAATTTTAATTGCGCCAGGGATTGCATTTTCTACAGTAAATTATTCAAAAAATAATTTTCTACTGTCGCAAATTTTAATTACGCCAGGGATTGCCTTTTCTATAGTAAATTATTCAAAAAATAATTTTCTACTGTCGCAAATTTTAATTGCGCCAGGGATTGCCTTTTCTATAGTAAATTATTCAAAAAATAATTTTCTACTGTCGCAAATTTTAATTACGCCAGGGATTGCCTTTTCTATAGTAAATTATTCAAAAAATAATTTTCTACTGTCGCTAATTTTAATTACGCAGGGATTGCCTTTTCTATAGTAAATTATTCAAAAAATAATTTTATACTGTCGCAAATATTAATTACGCCAGGGATTGCCTTTTCTATAGTAAATTATTCAAAAAATAATTTTCTACTGTCGCAAATTTTAATTGCGCCAGGGATTGCCTTTTCTGTAGTAAATTATTCAAAAAATAATTTTATACTGTCGCAAATTTTAATTGCGCCAGGGATTGCCTTTTCTATAGTAAATTATTCAAAAAATAATTTTATACTGTCGCAAATTTTAATTACGCCAGGGGTTGCCTTTTCTATAGTAAATTATTCAAAAAATAATTTTATACTGTCGCAAATTTTAAGTGCGCCAGGGATTGCCTTTTCTATAGTAAATTATTCAAAAAATAATTTTTTACTGTCGCAAATTTTAATTGCGCCAGGGATTGCCTTTTCTATAGTAAATTTTGCAAAAAATAATTTTTTACTGTCGCAAATTTTAATTGCGCCAGGGATTGCCTTTTCTATAGTAAATTATTCAAAAAATAATTTTATACTGTCGCAAATTTTAATTGCGCCAGGGATTGCCTTTTCTATAGTAAATTTTTCAAAAAATAATTTTATACTGTCGCAAATTTTAATTACGCCAGGGATTGCCTTTTCTTAAGTAAATTATTCAAAAAATAATTTTATACTGTCGCAAATTTTAAGTGCGCCAGGGATTGCCTTTTCTATAGTAAATTATTCAAAAAATAATTTTATACTGTCGCAAATTTTAATTGCGCCAGGGATTGCCTTTTCTATAGTAAATTATTCAAAAAATAATTTTATACTCTCGCAAATTTTAATTACGCCAGGGATTGCCTTTTCTTAAGTAAATTATTCAAAAAATAATTTTATACTGTCGCAAATTTTAAGTGCGTCAGGGATTGCCTTTTCTATAGTAAATTATTCAAAAAATAATTTTTTACTGTCGCAAATTTCAATTTCGCCAGGTAAATTATTCAAAAAATAATTTTATACTGTCGCAAATTTTAATTACGCCAGGGATTGGCTTTTCTATAGTAAATTATTCAAAAAATAATTTTCTACTGTCGCAAATTTTAATTGCGCCAGGGATTGCCTTTTCTATAGTAAATTATTCAAAAAATAATTTTATACTGTCGCAAATTTTAATTGCGCCAGGGATTGCCTTTTCTATAGTAAATTATTCAAAAAATAATTTTATACTGTCGCAAATTTTAATTACGCCAGGGATTGCCTTTTCTTAAGTAAATTATTCAAAAAATAATTTTATACTGTCGCAAATTTTAAGTGCGCCAGGGATTGCCTTTTCTATAGTAAATTATTCAAAAAATAATTTTCTACTGTCGCAAATTTTAATTACGCCAGGGATTGCCTTTTCTATAGTAAATTATTCAAAAAATAATTTTCAACTGTCGCAAATTTTAATTACGCCAGGGATTGCCTTTTCTATAATAAATTATTCAAAAAATAATTTTAAACTGTCGCAAATTTTAATTACGCCAGGGATTGCCTTTTCTATAGTAAATTATTCAAAAAATAATTTTATACTGTCGCAAATTTTAAGTGCGCCAGGGATTGCCTTTCCTATAGTAAATTATTCAAAAAATAACTTTTTACTGTCGCAAATTTTAATTGCGCCAGGGATTGCCTTTTCTATAGTAAATTATTCAAAAAATAATTTTATACTGTCGCAAATTTTAATTACGCCAGGGATTGCCTTTTCTATAGTAAATTATTCAAAAAATAATTTTCTACTGTTGCAAATTTTAATTATGCCAGGGATTGCCTTTTCTATAGTAAATTATTCAAAAAATAATTTTATACTGTCGCAAATTTTAATTGCGCCAGGGATTGCCTTTTCTATAGTAAATTATTCAAAAACTAATTTTATACTCTCGCAAATTTTAATTACGCCAGGGATTGCCTTTTCTATAATAAATTATTCAAAAAATAATTTTATACTGTCGCAAATTTTAATTACGCCAGGGATTGCCTTTTCTATAGTAAATTATTCAAAAAATAATTTTATACTGTCGCAAATTTTAAGTGCGCCAGGGATTGCCTTTCCTATAGTAAATTATTCAAAAAATAACTTTATACTGTCGCAAATTTTAACTGCGCCAGGGATTGCCTTTTCTATAGTAAATTATTCAAAAAATAATTTTATACTCTCGCAAATTTTAATTACGCCAGGGATTGCCTATTCTATAATAAATTATTCAAAAAATAATTTTATACTGTCGCAAATTTTAATTACGCCAGGGATTGCCTTTTCTATAGTAAATTATTCAAAAAATAATTTTATACTGTCGCAAATTTTAATTACGCCAGGGATTGCCTTTTCTATAATAAATTATTCAAAAAATAATTTTATACTGTCGCAAATTTTAATTACGCCAGGGATTGCCTTTTCTATAGTAAATTATCCAAAAAATAATTTAACACTGTCGCAAATTTTAAGTGCGCCAGGGATTGCCTTTCCTATAGTAAATTATTCAAAAAATAACTTTTTACTGTCGCAAATTTTAATTGCGCCAGGGATTGCCTTTTCTATAGTAAATTATTCAAAAAATAATTTTATACTGTCGCAAATTTTAAGTGCGCCAGGGATTGCCTTTCCTATAGTAAATTATTCAAAAAATAACTTTTTACTGTCGCAAATTTTAATTGCGCCAGGGATTGCCTTTTCTATAGTAAATTATTCAAAAAATAATTTTATACTGTCGCAAATTTTAATTGCGCCAGGGATTGCCTTTTCTATAGTAAATTATTCAAAAAATAATTTTCTACTGTCGCAAATTTCAATTTCGCCAGCTAAATTATTCAAAAAATAATTTTATACTGTCGCAAATTTTAATTACGCCAGGGATTGCCTTTTCTATAGTAAATTATTCAAAAAATAATTTTATACTGTCGCAAATTTTAATTACGCCAGGGATTGCCTTTTCTATAGTAAATTATTCAAAAAATAATTTTCAAATGTCGCAAATTTTAATTACGCCAGGGATTGCCTTTTCTATAGTAAATTATTCAAAAAATAATTTTCTACTGTCGCAAATTTTAAATATCCCAGGGATTGCCTTTTCTATAGTAAATTTCTCACAAATTAATTTTATACTGTCGCAAATTTTAAGTGCATCAGGGATTGCCTTTTCTATAGTAAATTATTCAAAAAATAATTTTTTACTGTCGCAAATTTCAATTTCGCCAGGTAAATTATTCAAAAAATAATTTTATACCGTCGCAAATTTTAATTACGCCAGGGATTGGCTTTTCTATACTAAATTATTCAAAAAATAATTTTCTACTGTCGCAAATTTTAATTGCGCCAGGGATTGCCTTTTCTATAGTAAATTATTCAAAAAATAATTTTATACTGTCGCAAATTTTAATTGCGCCAGGGATTGCCTTTTCTATAGTAAATTATTCAAAAAATAATTTTATACTGTCGCAAATTTTAATTACGCCAGGGATTGCCTTTTCTTAAGTAAATTATTCAAAAAATAATTTTATACTGTCGCAAATTTTAAGTGCGCCAGGGATTGCCTTTTCTATAGTAAATTATTCAAAAAATAATTTTCTACTGTCGCAAATTTTAATTACGCCAGGGATTGCCTTTTCTATAGTAAATTATTCAAAAAATAATTTTCAACTGTCGCAAATTTTAATTACGCCAGGGATTGCCTTTTCTATAATAAATTATTCAAAAAATAATTTTATACTGTCGCAAATTTTAATTACGCCAGGGATTGCCTTTTCTATAGTAAATTATTCAAAAAATAATTTTATACTGTCGCAAATTTTAAGTGCGCCAGGGATTGCCTTTCCTATAGTAAATTATTCAAAAAATAACTTTTTACTGTCGCAAATTTTAACTGCGCCAGGGATTGCCTTTTCTATAGTAAATTATTCAAAAAATAATTTTATATTGTCGCAAATTTTAATTACGCCAGGGATTGCCTTTTCTATAGTAAATTATTCAAAAAATAATTTTCTACTGTTGCAAATTTTAATTACGCCAGGGATTGCCTTTTCTATAGTAAATTATTCAAAAAATAATTTTTTACTGTCGCAAATTTTAATTGCGCCAGGGATTGCCTTTTCTATAGTAAATTATTCAAAAAATAATTTTCTACTGTCGCAAATTTCAATTTCGCCAGCTAAATTATTCAAAAAATAATTTTATACTGTCGCAAATTTTAATTACGCCAGGGATTGCCTTTTCTATAGTAAATTATTCAAAAAATAATTTTATACTGTCGCAAATTTTAATTACGCCAGGGATTGCCGTTTCTATAGTAAATTATTCAAAAAATAATTTTCAAATGTCGCAAATTTTAATTACGCCAGGGATTGCCTTTTCTATAGTAAATTATTCAAAAAATAATTTTCTACTGTCGCAAATTTTAAATATCCCAGGGATTGCCTTTTCTATAGTAAATTTCTCACAAATTAATTTTATACTGTCGCAAATTTTAAATACGCCAGGGATTGCCTTTTCTATAGTAAATTATTCAAAAAATAATTTTTTACTGTCGCAAATTTTAAATACGCCAGGGATTGCCTTTTCTATAGTAAATTATTCAAAAAATATTTTTATACTGTCGCAAATTTTAAGTGCGCCAGGGATTGCCTTTTCTATAGTAAATTATTCAAAAAATAATTTTCTACTGTCGCAAATTTTAATTACGCCAGGGATTGCCTTTTCTATAGTAAATTATTCAAAAAATAATTTTCAACTGTCGCAAATTTTAATTACGCCAGGGATTGCCTTTTCTATAGTAAATTATTCAACAAATAATTTTCTACTGTCGCAAATTTTAATTACGCCAGGGATTGCCTTTTATATAGTAAATTATTCAAAAAATAATTTTTTACTGTCGCAAATTTTAATTGCGCCAGGGATTGCCTTTTCTATAATAAATTTTGCAAAAAATAATTTTTTACTGTTGCAAATTTTAAATACGCCAGGTATTGCCTTTTCTATAGTAAATTATTCAAAAAATAATTTTATACTGTCGCTAAATTTAAGTGCGCCAGGGATTGCCTTTTCTATAGTAAATTATTCAAAAAATAATTTTTTACTGTCGCAAATTTCAATTTCGCCAGGTAAATTATTCAAAAAATAATTTTCTACTGTCGCAAATTTTAATTACGCCAGGGATTGCCTTTTCTATAGTAAATTATTCAAAAAATAATTTTTTACTGTCGCAAATTTTAATTGCGCCAGGGATTGCCTTTTCTATAGTAAATTTTGCAAAAAATAATTTTTTACTTAATTACGCCAGGGATTGCCTTTTCTATAGTAAATTATTCAAAAAATAATTTTCTACTGTCGCAAATTTTAATTACGCCAGGGATTGCCTTTTCTATAGTAAATTATTCAAAAAATAATTTTTTACTGTCGCAAATTTTAATTGCGCCAGGGATTGCCTTTTCTATAGTAAATTATTCAAAAAATAATTTTATACTGTCGCAAATTTTAATTACGCCAGGGATTGCCTTTTCTATAGTAAATTATTCAAAAAATAATTTTATACTGTCGCAAATTTTAATTACGCCAGGGATTGCCTTTTCTATAGTAAATTATTCAAAAAATATTTTTTTACTGTCGCAAATTTTAATTGCGCCAGGGATTGCCTTTTCTATAGTAAATTATTCAAAAAATAATTTTTTACTGTCGGAAATTTTAATTGCGCCAGGGATTGCCTTTTCTATAGTAAATTATTCAAAAAATAATTTTATACTGTCGCAAATTTTAATTACGCCAGGTATTGCCTTTTCTATAGTAAATTATTCAAAAAATAATTTTCTACTGTCGCAAATTTTAATTACGCCAGGGATTGCCTTTTCTATAGTAAATTATTCAAAAAATAATTTTTACTGTCGCAAATTTTAATTGCGCCAGGGATTGCCTTTTCTATAGTAAATTATCCAAAAAATAATTTTATACTGTCGCAAATTTTAATTGCGCCAGGGATTGCCTTTTCTATAGTAAATTTTGCAAAAAATAATTTTCTAGTGTCGCAAATTTTAATTACGCCAGGGATTGCCTTTTCTATAGTAAATTATTCAAAAAATAATTTTTTACTGTCGCAAATTTTAAATACGCCAGGGATTGCCTATTCTATAGTAAATTTTGCAAAAAAATAATTTTTTACTGTCGCAAATTTTAATTACGCCAGGGATTGCCTTTTCTATAGTAAATTATTCAAAAAATAATTTTTTACTGTCGCAAATTTTAATTGCGCCAGGGATTGCCTTTTCTATAGTAAATTATTCAAAAAATAATTTTTTACTGTCGCAAATTTTAATTGCGCCAAGGATTGCCTTTTCTATAGTAAATTTTGCAAAAAATAATTTTCTACTGTCGCAAATTTTAATTACGCCAGGGATTGCCTTTTCTATAGTAAATTATTCAAAAAATAATTTTATACTGTCACAAATTTTAAGTGCGCCAGGGATTGCCTTTTCTATAGTAAATTATTCAAAAAATAATTCTTTACTGTCGCAAATTTTAATTGCGCCAGGGATTGCCTTTTCTATAGTAAATTTTGCAAAAAATAATTTTCTACTGTCGCAAATTTTAATTGCGCCAGGGATTGCCTTTCTATAGTAAATTATTCAAAAAATAATTTTTTATTGTCGCAAATTTTAATTGCGCCAGGGATTGCCTTTTCTATAGTAAATTATTCAAAAAATAATTTTTTACTGTCGCAAATTTTAATTACGCCAGGGATTGCCTTTTCTATAGTAAATTATTCAAAAAATAATTTTTTACTGTCGCAAATTTTAATTGCGCCAGGGATTGCCTTTTCTATAGTAAATTATTCAAAAAATAATTTTTTACTGTCGCAAATTTCAATTTCGCCAGGTAAATTATTCAAAAAATAATTTTCTACTGTCGCAAATTTTAATTACGCCAGGGATTGCCTTTTCTATAGTAAATTATTCAAAAAATAATTTTCTACTGTCGCAAATTTTAATTGCGCCAGGGATAGCATTTTCTATAGTAAATTATTCAAAAAATAATTTTTTACTGTCGCAAATTTTAATTGCGCCAGGGATTGCCTTTTCTATAGCAAATTATTCAAAAAATAATTTTATACTGTCGCAAATTTTAATTACGCCAGGGATTGCCTTTTCTATAGTAAATTTCTCACAAATTAATTTTCTACTGTCGCAAATTGTAATTGCGCCAGGGATTGCCTTTTCTATAGTAAATTATTCAAAAAAAATTTTTTTACTGTCGCAAATTTTAAATACGCCAGGGATTGCCTTTTCTATAGTAAATTATTCAAAAAAATAATTTTATACTGTCGCAAATTTTAAGTGCGCCAGGGATTGCCTTTTCTATAGTAAATTATTCAAAAAATAATTTTTTACTGTCGCAAATTTTAAATACGCCAGGGATTGCCTTTTGTATAGTAAATTATTCAAAAAATAATTTTTTACTGTCGCAAATTTTAATTACGCCAGGGATTGCCTTTTCTATAGTAAATTATTCAAAAAATAATTTTATACTGTCGCAAATTTTAAGTGCGCCAGGGATTGCCTTTTCTATAGTAAATTATTCAAAAAATAATTTTTTACTGTCGCAAATTTTAATTGCGCCAGGGATTGCCTTTTCTATAGTAAATTTTGCAAAAAATAATTTTTTACTTAATTACGCCAGGGATTGCCTTTTCTATAGTAAATTATTCAAAAAATAATTTTCTACTGTCGCAAATTTTAATTACGCCAGGGATTGCCTTTTCTATAGTAAATTATTCAAAAAATAATTTTTTACTGTCGCAAATTTTAATTGCGCCAGGGATTGCCTTTTCTATAGTAAATTATTCAAAAAATAATTTTATACTGTCGCAAATTTTAATTACGCCAGGGATTGCCTTTTCTATAGTAAATTATTCAAAAAATAATTTTATATTTTATATTTTATATTTTATAATTTTTTACTTAATTACGCCAGGGATTGCCTTTTCTATAGTAAATAATTCAAAAAATAATTTTCTACTGTCGCAAATTTTAATTAAGCCAGGGATTGCCTTTTCTATAGTAAATTATTCAAAAAATAATTTTTTACTGTCGCAAATTTTAATTGCGCCAGGGATTGCCTTTTCTATAGTAAATTATTCAAAAAATAATTTTATACTGTCGCAAATTTTAATTACGCCAGGGATTGCCTTTTCTATAGTAAATTATTCAAAAAATAATTTTATATTGTCGCAAATTTTAATTACGCCAGGGATTGCCTTTTCTATAGTAAATTATTCAAAAAATAATTTTCTACTGTCGCAAATTTTAAGTGCGCCAGGGATTGCCTGTTCTATAGTAAATTATTCAAAAAATAATTTTCTACTGTCGCAAATTTTAATTACGCCAGGGATTGCCTTTTCTATAGTAAATTATTCAAAAATAATTTTCTACTGTCGCAAATTTTAATTGCGCCAGGGATTGCCTTTTCTATAGTAAATTATTCAAAAAATAATTTTCTACTGTCGCAAATTTTAATTACGCCAGGGATTGCCTTTTCTATAGTAAATTATTCAAAAAATACTTTTATACTGTCGCAAATTTTAATTACGCCAGGGATTGCCTTTTCTATAGTAAATAATTCAAAAAATAATTTTTTACTGTCGCAAATTTTAATTGCGCCAGGGATTGCCTTTTCTATAGTAAATTGTTCAAAAAATAATTTTTTACTGTCGCAAATTTTAATTACGCCAGGGATTGCCTTTTCTATAGTATATTATTCAAAAAATAATTTTCTACTCTCGCAAATTTTAAGTGCGCCAGGGATTGCCTTTTCTATAGTAAATTATTCAAAAAATAATTTTCTACTGTCGCAAATTTTAATGGCGCCAGGGATTGCCTTTTCTATAGTAAATTATTCAAAAAATAATTTTCTACTATCGCAAATTTCAAATCCGCCAGGGATTGCCTTTCTATAGTAAATTATTCAAAAAATAATTTTTTACTGTCGCAAATTTTAAATACGCCAGGGATTGCCTTTTCTATAGTAAATTATTCAAAAAATATTTTTTTACTGTCGCAAATTTTAATTACGCCAGGGATTGCCTTTTCTATAGTAAATTATTCAAAAAATAATTTTATACTGTCGCAAATTTTAATTATGCCAGGGATTGCCTTTTCTATAGTAAATTAATCAAAAAATAATTTTCTACTGTCGCAAATTTTAATTACGCCAGGGATTGCCTTTTCTATAGTAAATTATTCAAAAAATAATTTTTTACTGTCGCAAATTTTAATTGCGCCAGGGATTGCCTTTTCTATAGTAAATTATTCAAAAAATAATTTTCTACTGTCGCAAATTTCAATTTCGCCAGGTAAGTTATTCAAAAAATAATTTTATACTGTCGCAAATTTTAATTATGCCAGGGATTGCCTTTTCTATAGTAAATTATTCAAAAAATAATTTTCTACTGTCGCAAATTGTAATTGCGCCAGGGATTGCCTTTTCTATAGTAAATTATTCAAAAAATAATTTTTTACTGTCGCAAATTGTAATTGCGCCAGGGATTGCCTTTTCTATAGTAAATTATTCAAAAAATAATTTTTTACTGTCGCAAATTTTAATTACGCCAGGGATTGCCTTTTCTATAGTAAATTATTCACAAATTAATTTTCTACTGTCGCAAATTTCAAATCCGCCAGGGATTGCCTTTTCTACAGTAAATTTTGCAAAAAATAATTTTATACTGTCGCAAATTTTAATTGCGCCAGGGATTGACTTTTCTATAGTAAATTATTCAAAAAATAATTTTCTACTGTCGCAAATTTCAAATCCGCCAGGGATTGCCTTTTCTATAGTAAATTATTCAAAATATAATTTTTTACTGTCGCAAATTTTAAATACGCCAGGGATTGCCTTTTCTATAGTAAATTATGCAAAAAATAATTTTATACTGTCGCAAATTTTAATTACGCCAGGGATTGCCTTTTCTATAGTAAATTATTCAAAAAATTATTTTATACTGTCGCAAATTTTAAGTGCGCCAGGGATTGCCTTTTCTATAGTAAATTATTCAAAAAATATTTTTTTACTGTCGCAAATTTTAATTACGCCAGGGATTGCCTTTTCTATAGTAAATTATTCAAAAAATAATATTATACTGTCGCAAATTTTAATTATGCCAGGGATTGTCTTTTCTATAGTAAATTATTCAAAAAATAATTTTCTACTGTCGCAAATTTTAATTACGCCAGGGATTGCCTTTTCTATAGTAAATTATTCAAAAAATAATTTTTTACTGTCGCAAATTTTAATTGCGCCAGGGATTGCCTTTTCTATAGTAAATTATTCAAAAAATAATTTTCTACTGTCGCAAATTTCAATTTCGCCAGGTAAATTATTCAAAAAATAATTTTATATTGTCGCAAATTTTAATTACGCCAGGGATTGCCTTTTCTATAATAAATTATTCAAAAAATATTTTTATACTGTCGCAAATTTTAATTACGCCAGGGATTGCCTTTTCTATAGTAAATTATTCAAAAAATAATTTTCAACTGTCGCAAATTTTAATTACGCCAGGGATTGCCTTTTCTATAGTAAATTATTCAAAAAATGATTTTCTACTGTCGCAAATTTTAAATATCCCAGGGATTGCCTTTTCTATAGTAAATTTCTCACAAATTAATTTTATACTGTCGCAAATTTTAAATACGCTAGGGATTGCCTTTTCTATAGTAAATTATTCAAAAAATAATTTTTTACTCTCGCAAATTTTAAATACGCCAGGGATTGCCTTTTCTATAGTAAATTATTCAAAAAATAATTTTATACTGTCGCAAATTTTAAGTGCGCCAGGGATTGCCTTTTCTATAGTAAATTATTCAAAAAATAATTTTCTACTGTCGCAAATTTTAATTACGCCAGGGATTACCTTTTCTATAGTAAATTATTCAAAAAATAATTTTCAACTGTCGCAAATTTTAATTACGCCAGGGATTGCCTTTTCTATAGTAAATTATTCAAAAAATAATTTTGTACTGTCGCAAATTTTAATTACGCCAGGGATTGCCTTTTCTATAGTAAATTATTCAAAAAATAATTTTTTACTGTCGCAAATTTTAATTGCGCCATGGATTGCCTTTTCTATAGTAAATTTTGCAAAAAATAATTTTTTACTGTCGCAAATTTTAAATACGCCAGGGATTGCCTTTTCTATAGTAAATTATTAAAAAAATAATTTTATACTGTCGTAAATTGCAAGTGCGCCAGGGATTGCCTTTTCTATAGTAAATTATTCAAAAAATAATTTTTTACTGTCGCAAATTTCAATTTCGCCAGGTAAATTATTCAAAAAATAATTTTCTACTGTCGCAAATTTTAATTACGCCAGGGGTTGCCTTTTCTATAGTAAATTATTCAAAAAATAATTTTTTACTGTCGCAAATTTTAATTACGCCAGGGATTGCCTTTTCTATAGTAAATTATTCAAAAAATAATTTTATACTGTCGCAAATTTTAATTACGCCAGGGATTGCCTTTTCTATAGTAAATTATTCAAAAAATAATTTTCTACTGTCGCAAATTTTAATTACGCCAGGGATTGCCTTTCTATAGTAAATTATTCAAAAAATAATTTTCAACTGTCGCAAATTTTAATTACGCCAGGGATTGCCTTTTCTATAGTAAATTATTCAAAAAATAATTTTCTACTGTCGCAAATTTTAAGTGCGCCAGGGATTGCCTTTTCTATAGTAAATTATTCAAAAAATCATTTTTTACTGTCGCAAATTTTAAGTGCACCAGGGATTGCCTTTTCTATAGTAAATTATTCAAAAAATAATTTTTTACTGTCGCAAATTTTAAATACGCCAGGGATTGCCTTTTCTATAATAAATTATTCAAAAAATAATTTTTTACTGTCGCAAATTTTAATTACGCCAGGGATTGCCTTTTCTATAGTAAATTATTCAAAAAATAATTTTATACTGTCGCAAATTTTAAGTGCGCCAGGGATTGCCTTTTCTATAGTAAATTATTCAAAAAATAATTTTTTACTGTCGCAAATTTTAATTGCGCCAGGGATTGCCTTTTATATAGTAAATTTTGCAAAAAATAATTTTCTACTGTCGCAAATTTTAAATAACCCAGGGATTGCCTTTTCTATAGTAAATTATTCAAAAAATAATTTTCTACTGTCGCAAATTTTAATTACGCCAGGGATTGCCTTTTCTATAGTAAATTATTCAAAAAATAATTTTATACTGTCGCAAATTTTAATTGCGCCAGGGATTGCCTTTTCTATAGTAAAATTTTCAAAAAATAATTTTCTACTGTCGCAAATTTTAATTGCGCCAGGGATTGCATTTTCTACAGTAAATTATTCAAAAAATAATTTTCTACTGTCGCAAATTTTAATTACGCCAGGGATTGCCTTTTCTATAGTAAATTATTCAAAAAATAATTTTCTACTGTCGCAAATTTTAATTGCGCCAGGGATTGCCTTTTCTATAGTAAATTATTCAAAAAATAATTTTCTACTGTCGCAAATTTTAATTACGCCAGGGATTGCCTTTTCTATAGTAAATTATTCAAAAAATAATTTTCTACTGTCGCTAATTTTAATTACGCAGGGATTGCCTTTTCTATAGTAAATTATTCAAAAAATAATTTTATACTGTCGCAAATTTTAATTACGCCAGGGATTGCCTTTTCTATAGTAAATTATTCAAAAAATAATTTTCTACTGTCGCAAATTTTAATTGCGCCAGGGATTGCCTTTTCTGTAGTAAATTATTCAAAAAATAATTTTATACTGTCGCAAATTTTAATTGCGCCAGGGATTGCCTTTTCTATAGTAAATTATTCAAAAAATAATTTTATACTGTCGCAAATTTTAATTACGCCAGGGGTTGCCTTTTCTATAGTAAATTATTCAAAAAATAATTTTATACTGTCGCAAATTTTAAGTGCGCCAGGGATTGCCTTTTCTATAGTAAATTATTCAAAAAATAATTTTTTACTGTCGCAAATTTTAATTGCGCCAGGGATTGCCTTTTCTATAGTAAATTTTGCAAAAAATAATTTTTTACTGTCGCAAATTTTAATTGCGCCAGGGATTGCCTTTTCTATAGTAAATTATTCAAAAAATAATTTTATACTGTCGCAAATTTTAATTGCGCCAGGGATTGCCTTTTCTATAGTAAATTTTTCAAAAAATAATTTTATACTGTCGCAAATTTTAATTACGCCAGGGATTGCCTTTTCTTAAGTAAATTATTCAAAAAAAAATTTTATACTGTCGCAAATTTTAAGTGCACCAGGGATTGCCTTTTCTATAGTAAATTATTCAAAAAATAATTTTATACTGTCGCAAATTTTAATTGCGCCAGGGATTGCCTTTTCTATAGTAAATTATTCAAAAAATAATTTTATACTCTCGCAAATTTTAATTACGCCAGGGATTGCCTTTTCTTAAGTAAATTATTCAAAAAATAATTTTATACTGTCGCAAATTTTAAGTGCGTCAGGGATTGCCTTTTCTATAGTAAATTATTCAAAAAATAATTTTTTACTGTCGCAAATTTCAATTTCGCCAGGTAAATTATTCAAAAAATAATTTTATACTGTCGCAAATTTTAATTACGCCAGGGATTGGCTTTTCTATAGTAAATTATTCAAAAAATAATTTTCTACTGTCGCAAATTTTAATTGCGCCAGGGATTGCCTTTTCTATAGTAAATTATTCAAAAAATAATTTTATACTGTCGCAAATTTTAATTGCGCCAGGGATTGCCTTTTCTATAGTAAATTATTCAAAAAATAATTTTATACTGTCGCAAATTTTAATTACGCCAGGGATTGCCTTTTCTTAAGTAAATTATTCAAAAAATAATTTTATACTGTCGCAAATTTTAAGTGCGCCAGGGATTGCCTTTTCTATAGTAAATTATTCAAAAAATAATTTTCTACTGTCGCAAATTTTAATTACGCCAGGGATTGCCTTTTCTATAGTAAATTATTCAAAAAATAATTTTCAACTGTCGCAAATTTTAATTACGCCAGGGATTGCCTTTTCTATAATAAATTATTCAAAAAATAATTTTATACTGTCGCAAATTTTAATTACGCCAGGGATTGCCTTTTCTATAGTAAATTATTCAAAAAATAATTTTATACTGTCGCAAATTTTAAGTGCGCCAGGGATTGCCTTTCCTATAGTAAATTATTCAAAAAATAACTTTTTACGGTCGCAAATTTTAATTGCGCCAGGGATTGCCTTTTCTATAGTAAATTATTCAAAAAATAATTTTATACTGTCGCAAATTTTAATTACGCCAGGGATTGCCTTTTCTATAGTAAATTATTCAAAAAATAATTTTCTACTGTTGCAAATTTTAATTACGCCAGGGATTGCCTTTTCTATAGTAAATTATTCAAAAAATAATTTTTTACTGTCGCAAATTTTAATTGCGCCAGGGATTGCCTTTTCTATAGTAAATTATTCAAAAAATAATTTTCTACTGTCGCAAATTTCAATTTCGCCAGCTAAATTATTCAAAAAATAATTTTATACTGTCGCAAATTTTAATTACGCCAGGGATTGCCTTTTCTATAGTAAATTATTCAAAAAATAATTTTATACTGTCGCAAATTTTAATTACGCCAGGGATTGCCTTTTCTATAGTAAACTATTCAAAAAATAATTTTCAAATGTCGCAAATTTTAATTACGCCAGGGATTGCCTTTTCTATAGTAAATTATTCAAAAAATAATTTTCTACTGTCGCAAATTTTAAATATCCCAGGGATTGCCTTTTCTATAGTAAATTTCTCACAAATTAATTTTATACTGTCGCAAATTTTAAGTGCGTCAGGGATTGCCTTTTCTATAGTAAATTATTCAAAAAATAATTTTTTACTGTCGCAAATTTCAATTTCGCCAGGTAAATTATTCAAAAAATAATTTTATACTGTCGCAAATTTTAATTACGCCAGGGATTGGCTTTTCTATAGTAAATTATTCAAAAAATAATTTTCTACTGTCGCAAATTTTAATTGCGCCAGGGATTGCCTTTTCTATAGTAAATTATTCAAAAAATAATTTTATACTGTCGCAAATTTTAATTGCGCCAGGGATTGCCTTTTCTATAGTAAATTATTCAAAAAATAATTTTATACTGTCGCAAATTTTAATTACGCCAGGGATTGCCTTTTCTTAAGTAAATTATTTAAAAAATAATTTTATACTGTCGCAAATTTTAATTGCGCCAGGGATTGCCTTTTCTATAGTAAATTTTGCAAAAAATAATTTTTTACTGTCGCAAATTTTAATTGCGCCAGGGATTGCCTTTTCTATAGTAAATTATTCAAAAAATAATTTTATACTGTCGCAAATTTTAATTGCGCCAGGGATTGCCTTTTCTATAGTAAATTTTTCAAAAAATAATTTTATACTGTCGCAAATTTTAATTACGCCAGGGATTGCCTTTTCTTAAGTAAATTATTCAAAAAATAATTTTATACTGTCGCAAATTTTAAGTGCACCAGGGATTGCCTTTTCTATAGTAAAATATTCAAAAAATAATTTTATACTGTCGCAAATTTTAATTGCGCCAGGGATTGCCTTTTCTATAGTAAATTATTCAAAAAATAATTTTATACTCTCGCAAATTTTAATTACGCCAGGGATTGCCTTTTCTTAAGTAAATTATTCAAAAAATAATTTTATACTGTCGCAAATTTTAAGTGCGTCAGGGATTGCCTTTTCTATAGTAAATTATTCAAAAAATAATTTTTTACTGTCGCAAATTTCAATTTCGCCAGGTAAATTATTCAAAAAATAATTTTATACTGTCGCAAATTTTAATTACGCCAGGGATTGGCTTTTCTATAGTAAATTATTCAAAAAATAATTTTCTACTGTCGCAAATTTTAATTGCGCCAGGGATTGCCTTTTCTATAGTAAATTATTCAAAAAATAATTTTATACTGTCGCAAATTTTAATTGCGCCAGGGATTGCCTTTTCTATAGTAAATTATTCAAAAAATAATTTTATACTGTCGCAAATTTTAATTACGCCAGGGATTGCCTTTTCTTAAGTAAATTATTCAAAAAATAATTTTATACTGTCGCAAATTTTAAGTGCGCCAGGGATTGCCTTTTCTATAGTAAATTATTCAAAAAATAATTTTCTACTGTCGCAAATTTTAATTACGCCAGGGATTGCCTTTTCTATAGTAAATTATTCAAAAAATAATTTTCAACTGTCGCAAATTTTAATTACGCCAGGGATTGCCTTTTCTATAATAAATTATTCAAAAAATAATTTTATACTGTCGCAAATTTTAATTACGCCAGGGATTGCCTTTTCTATAGTAAATTATTCAAAAAATAATTTTATACTGTCGCAAATTTTAAGTGCGCCAGGGATTGCCTTTCCTATAGTAAATTATTCAAAAAATAACTTTTTACGGTCGCAAATTTTAATTGCGCCAGGGATTGCCTTTTCTATAGTAAATTATTCAAAAAATAATTTTATACTGTCGCAAATTTTAATTACGCCAGGGATTGCCTTTTCTATAGTAAATTATTCAAAAAATAATTTTCTACTGTTGCAAATTTTAATTACGCCAGGGATTGCCTTTTCTATAGTAAATTATTCAAAAAATAATTTTTTACTGTCGCAAATTTTAATTGCGCCAGGGATTGCCTTTTCTATAGTAAATTATTCAAAAAATAATTTTCTACTGTCGCAAATTTCAATTTCGCCAGCTAAATTATTCAAAAAATAATTTTATACTGTCGCAAATTTTAATTACGCCAGGGATTGCCTTTTCTATAGTAAATTATTCAAAAAATAATTTTATACTGTCGCAAATTTTAATTACGCCAGGGATTGCCTTTTCTATAGTAAATTATTCAAAAAATAATTTTCAAATGTCGCAAATTTTAATTACGCCAGGGATTGCCTTTTCTATAGTAAATTATTCAAAAAATAATTTTCTACTGTCGCAAATTTTAAATATCCCAGGGATTGCCTTTTCTATAGTAAATTTCTCACAAATTAATTTTATACTGTCGCAAATTTTAAGTGCGTCAGGGATTGCCTTTTCTATAGTAAATTATTCAAAAAATAATTTTTTACTGTCGCAAATTTCAATTTCGCCAGGTAAATTATTCAAAAAATAATTTTATACTGTCGCAAATTTTAATTACGCCAGGGATTGGCTTTTCTATAGTAAATTATTCAAAAAATAATTTTCTACTGTCGCAAATTTTAATTGCGCCAGGGATTGCCTTTTCTATAGTAAATTATTCAAAAAATAATTTTATACTGTCGCAAATTTTAATTGCGCCAGGGATTGCCTTTTCTATAGTAAATTATTCAAAAAATAATTTTATACTGTCGCAAATTTTAATTACGCCAGGGATTGCCTTTTCATAAGTAAATTATTTAAAAAATAATTTTATACTGTCGCAAATTTTAAGTGCGCCAGGGATTGCCTTTTCTATAGTAAATTATTCAAAAAATAATTTTCTACTGTCGCAAATTTTAATTACGCCAGGGATTGCCTTTTCTATAGTAAATTATTCAAAAAATAATTTTCAACTGTCGCAAATTTTAATTACGCCAGGGATTGCCTTTTCTATAATAAATTATTCAAAAAATAATTTTATACTGTCGCAAATTTTAATTACGCCAGGGATTGCCTTTTCTATAGTAAATTATTCAAAAAATAATTTTATACTGTCGCAAATTTTAAGTGCGCCAGGGATTGCCTTTCCTATAGTAAATTATTCAAAAAATAACTTTTTACTGTCGCAAATTTTAATTGCGCCAGGGATTGCCTTTTCTATAGTAAATTATTCAAAAAATAATTTTATACTGTCGCAAATTTTAATTACGCCAGGGATTGCCTTTTCTATAGTAAATTATTCAAAAAATAATTTTCTACTGTTGCAAATTTTAATTACGCCAGGGATTGCCTTTTCTATAGTAAATTATTCAAAAAATAATTTTTTACTGTCGCAAATTTTAATTGCGCCAGGGATTGCCTTTTCTATAGTAAATTATTCAAAAAATAATTTTCTACTGTCGCAAATTTCAATTTCGCCAGCTAAATTATTCAAAAAATAATTTTATACTGTCGCAAATTTTAATTACGCCAGGGATTGCCTTTTCTATAGTAAATTATTCAAAAAATAATTTTATACTGTCGCAAATTTTAATTACGCCAGGGATTGCCTTTTCTATAGTAAATTATTCAAAAAATAATTTTCAAATGTCGCAAATTTTAATTACGCCAGGGATTGCCTTTTCTATAGTAAATTATTCAAAAAATAATTTTCTACTGTCGCATATTTTAAATATCCCAGGGATTGCCTTTTCTATAGTAAATTTCTCACAAATTAATGTTATACTGTCGCAAATTTTAAATACGCCAGGGATTGCCTTTTCTATAGTAAATTATTCAAAAAATAATTTTTTACTGTCGCAAATTTTAAATACGCCAGGGATTGCCTTTTCTATAGTAAATTATTCAAAAAATATTTTTATACTGTCGCAAATTTTAAGTGCGCCAGGGATTGCCTTTTCTATAGTAAATTATTCAAAAAATAATTTTCTACTGTCGCAAATTTTAATTACGCCAGGGATTGCCTTTTCTATAGTAAATTATTCAAAAAATAATTTTCAACTGTCGCAAATTTTAATTACGCCAGGGATTGCCTTTTCTATAGTAAATTATTCAACAAATAATTTTCTACTGTCGCAAATTTTAATTACGCCAGGGATTGCCTTTTATATAGTAAATTATTCAAAAAATAATTTTTTACTGTCGCAAATTTTAATTGCGCCAGGGATTGCCTTTTCTATAATAAATTTTGCAAAAAATAATTTTTTACTGTTGCAAATTTTAAATACGCCAGGTATTGCCTTTTCTATAGTAAATTATTCAAAAAATAATTTTATACTGTCGCTAAATTTAAGTGCGCCAGGGATTGCCTTTTATATAGTAAATTATTCAAAAAATAATTTTTTACTGTCGCAAATTTCAATTTCGCCAGGTAAATTATTCAAAAAATAATTTTCTACTGTCGCAAATTTTAATTACGCCAGGGATTGCCTTTTCTATAGTAAATTATTCAAAAAATAATTTTTTACTGTCGCAAATTTTAATTACGCCAGGGATTGCCTTTTCTATAGTAAATTATTCAAAAAATAATTTTATACTGACGCAAATTTTAATTACGCCAGGGATTGCCTTTTCTATAGTAAATTATTCAAAAAATAATTTTCTACTGTCGCAAATTTTAATTACGCCAGGGATTGCCTTTTCTATAGTAAATTATTCAAAAAATAATTTTCAACTGTCGCAAATTTTAATTACGCCAGGGATTGCCTTTTCTATAGTAAATTATTCAAAAAATAATTTTCTACTGTCGCAAATTTTAAGTGCGCCAGGGATTGCCTTTTCTATAGTAAATTATTCAAAAAATAATTTTTTACTGTCGCAAATTTTAAGTGCGCCAGGGATTGCCTTTTCTATAGTAAATTATTCAAAAAATAATTTTTTACTGTCGCAAATTTTAAATACGCCAGGGATTGCCTTTTCTATAGTAAATTATTCAAAAAATAATTTTTTACTGTCGCAAATTTTAATTACGCCAGGGATTGCCTTTTCTATAGTAAATTATTCAAAAAATAATTTTTTACTGTCGCAAATTTTAATTGCGCCAGGGATTTCCTTTTCTATAGTAAATTATTCAAAAAATAATTTTATACTGTCGCAAATTTTAATTACGCCAAGGATTGCCTTTTGTATAGTAAATTATTCAAAAAATAATTTTCTACTGTCGCAAATTTTAATTACGCCAGGGATTGCCTTTTCTATAGTAAATTATTCAAAAAATAATTTTTTACTGTCGCAAATTTTAATTGCGCCAGGGATTGTCTTTTCTATAGTAAATTATTCATAAAATAATTTTCTACTGTCGCAAATTTCAATTTCGCCAGGTAAATTATTCAAAAAATAATTTTATACTGTCGCAAATTTTAATTACGCCAGGGATTGCCTTTTCTATAGTAAATTATTCAAAAAATAATTTTCTACTGTCGCAAATTTTAATTACGCCAGGGATTGCCTTTTCTATAGTAAATTATTCAAAAAATAATTTTATACTGTCGAAAATTTTAAGTGCGCCAGGGATTGCCTTTTCTATAGTAAATTATTCAAAAAATAGTTTTTTACTGTCGCAAATTTCAATTTCGCCAGGTAAATTATTCAAAAAATAATTTTCTACTGTCGCAAATTTTAATTACGCCAGGGATTGCCTTTTCTATAGTAAATTATTCAAAAAATAATTTTATATTGTCGCAAATTTTAATTACGCCAGGGATTGCCTTTTCTATAGTAAATTATTCAAAAAATAATTTTATACTGTCGCAAATTTTAATTACGCCAGGGATTGCCTTTTCTATAGTAAATTATTCAAAAAATAATTTTCTACTGTCGCAAATTTTAAATATCCCAGGGATTGCCTTTTCTATAGTAAATTATTCAAAAAATAATTTTCTACTGTCGCAAATTTTAATTACGCCAGGGATTGCCTTTTCTATAGTAAATTATTCAAAAAATAATTTTATACTGTCGCAAATTTTAAGTGCGCCAGGGATTGCCTTTTCTATAGTAAATTATTCAAAAAATAATTTTTTACTGTCGCAAGTTTCAATTTCGCCAGGTAAATTATTCAAAAAATAATTTTCTACTGTCGCAAATTTTAATTACGCCAGGGATTGCCTTTTCTACAGTAAATTTTGCAAAAAACAATTTTTTACTGTCGCAAATTTTAATTGCGCCAGGGATTGCCTTTTCTATAGTAAATTTCTCACAAATTAATTTTCTACTGTCGCAAATTTTAATTAGGCCAGGGATTGCCTTTTCTATAGTAAATTATTCAAAAAATAATTTTTTACTGTCGCAAATTTTAATTGCGCCAGGGATTGCCTTTTCTATAGTAAATTATTCAAAAAATAATTTTATACTGTCGCAAATTTTAATTGCGCCAGGGATTGCCTTTTCTATAGTAAATTTTCCAAAAAATAATTTTCTACTGTCGCAAATTTTAATTACGCCAGGGATTGCCTTTCTATAGTAAATTATTCAAAAAATAATTTTTTACTGTCGCAAATTTTAATTGCGCCAGGGATTGCCTTTTCTATAGTAAATTTCTCACAAATTAATTTTCTACTGTCGCAAATTTTAATTACGCCAGGGATTGCCTTTTCTATAGTAAATTATTCAAAAAATAATTTTCTACTGTCGCAAATTTTAATTACGACAGTGACTGCCTTTTCTATAGTAAATTATTCAAAAAATAATTTTATACTGTCGCAAATTTTAATTGCGCCAGGGATTGCCTTTTCTATAGTAAACTTTTCAAAAAATAATTTTCTACTGTCGCAAATTTTAATTGCGCCAGGGATTGCCTTTTCGATAGTAAATTATTCAAAAAATAATTTTCTACTGTCGTAAATTTTAATTACGCCAGGGATTGCCTTTTCTATAGTAAATTATTCAAAAAATAATTTTCTACTGTCGCAAATTTTAATTGCGCCAGGGATTGCCTTTTCTATCGTAAATTATTCAAAAAATAATTTTCTACTGTCGCAAATTTTAATTACGCCAGGGATTGCCTTTTCTATAGTAAATTATTCAAAAAATAATTTTCTACTGTCGCAAATTTTAATTACGCCAGGGATTGCCTTTTCTATAGTAAATTATTCAAAAAATAATTTTATACTGTCGCAAATTTTAATTGCGCCAGGGATTGCCTTTTCTATAGTAAATTATTCAAAAAATAATTTTCTACTGTCGCAATTTTTAATTACGCCAGGGATTGCCTTTTCTATAGTAAATTATTCGAAAAATAATTTTCTACTGTCGCAAATTTTAATTACGCCAGGGATTGCCTTTTCTATAGTAAATTATTCAAAAAATAATTTAATACTGTCGCAAATTTTAATTGCGCCAGGGATTGCCTTTTCTATAGTAAACTTTTCAAAAAATAATTTTCTACTGTCGCAAATTTTAATTGCGCCAGGGATTGCCTTTTCTATAGTAAATTATTCAAAAAATAATTTTTTACTGTCGCAAATTTTAATTGCGCCAGGGATTGCCTTTTCTATCGTAAATTATTCAAAAAATAATTTTCTACTGTCACAGATTTTAATTACGCCAGGGATTGCCTTTTCTACAGTAAATTTTGCAAAAAATAATTTTTTACTGTCGCAAATTTTAACTGCGCCAGGGATTGCCTTTTCTATAGTAAATTATTCAAAAAATAATTTTATACTGTCGCAAATTTTAAGTGCGCCAGGAATTGCCTGTTCTATAGTAAATTATTCAAAAAATAATTTTCTACTGTCGCAAATTTTAATTACGCCAGGGATTGCCTTTTCTATAGTAAATTATTCAAAAAATAATTTTCTACTGTCGCAAATTTTAATTGCGCCAGGGATTGCCTTTTCTATATATAGTATTGTAAATTATTCAAAAAATAATTTTCTACTGTCGCAAATTTTAAGTGCGCCAGGGATTGCCTTTTCTATAGTAAATTATTCAAAAAATAATTTTTTACTGTCGCAAATTTTAAATACGCCAGGGATTGCCTTTTCTATAGTAAATTATTCAAAAAATAATTTTATACTGTCGCAAATTTTAATTACGCCAGGGATTGCCTTTTCTATAGTAAATTATTCAAAAAATAATTTTTTACTGTCGCAAATTTTAATTGCGCTAGGGATTGCCTTTTCTATAGTAAATTATTCAAAAAATAATTTTCTACTGTCGCAAATTTTAATTGCGCCAGGGATTGCCTTTTCTATAGTAAATTATTCAAAAAATAATTTTTTACTGTCGCAAATTTTAATTGCGCCAGGGATTGCCTTTTCTATAGTAAATTATTCAAAAAATATGTCGCAAATTTTAAATACGCCAGGGATTGCCTTTTCTATAGTAAATTATTCAAAAAATAATTTTTTACTGTCGCAAATTTTAATTACGCCAGGGATTGCCTTTTCTATAGTAAATTATTTAAAAAAATATTTTTCTACTGTCGCAAATTTTAAGTGCGCCAGGAATTGCCAGTTCTATAGTAAATTATTCAAAAATAATTTTCTACTGTCGCAAATTTTAATTACGCCAGGGATTGCCTTTTCTATAGTAAATTATTCAAAAAATAATTTTCTACTGTCGCAAATTTTAATTGCGCCAGGGATTGCCTTTTCTATAGTAAATTATTCAAAAAATAATTTTCTACTGTCGCAAATTTTAATTACGCCAGGGATTGCCTTTTCTATAGTAAATTATTCAAAAAATAATTTTATACTGTCGCAAATTTTAATTGCGCCAGGGATTGCCTTTTCTATCGTAAATTATTCAAAAATAATTTTCTACTGTCGCAAATTTTAATTACGCCAGGGGATTGCCTTTTCTATAGTAAATTATTCAAAAATAATTTTCTACTGTCGCAAATTTTAATTACGCCAGGGATTGCCTTTTCTATAGTAAATTATTCAAAAAATAATTTTATACTGTCGCAAATTTTAATTGCGCCAGGGATTGCCTTTTCTATAGTAAATTATTCAAAAAATAATTTTCTACTGTCGCAATTTTTAATTACGCCAGGGGGATTGCCTTTTCTATAGTAAATTATTCGAAAAATAATTTTCTACTGTCGCAAATTTTAATTACGCCAGGGATTGCCTTTTCTATAGTAAATTATTCAAAAAATAATTTAATACTGTCGCAAATTTTAATTGCGCCAGGGATTGCCTTTTCTATAGTAAACTTTTCAAAAAATAATTTTCTACTGTCGCAAATTTTAATTGCGCCAGGGATTGCCTTTTCTATAGTAAATTATTCAAAAAATAATTTTTTACTGTCGCAAATTTTAATTGCGCCAGGGATTGCCTTTTCTATCGTAAATTATTCAAAAAATAATTTTCTACTGTCACAGATTTTAATTACGCCAGGGATTGCCTTTTCTACAGTAAATTTTGCAAAAAATAATTTTTTACTGTCGCAAATTTTAACTGCGCCAGGGATTGCCTTTTCTATAGTAAATTATTCAAAAAATAATTTTATACTGTCGCAAATTTTAAGTGCGCCAGGAATTGCCTGTTCTATAGTAAATTATTCAAAAAATAATTTTCTACTGTCGCAAATTTTAATTACGCCAGGGATTGCCTTTTCTATAGTAAATTATTCAAAAAATAATTTTCTACTGTCGCAAATTTTAATTGCGCCAGGGATTGCCTTTTCTATATATAGTATTGTAAATTATTCAAAAAATAATTTTCTACTGTCGCAAATTTTAAGTGCGCCAGGGATTGCCTTTTCTATAGTAAATTATTCAAAAAATAATTTTTTACTGTCGCAAATTTTAAATACGCCAGGGATTGCCTTTTCTATAGTAAATTATTCAAAAAATAATTTTATACTGTCGCAAATTTTAATTACGCCAGGGATTGCCTTTTCTATAGTAAATTATTCAAAAAATAATTTTTTACTGTCGCAAATTTTAATTGCGCTAGGGATTGCCTTTTCTATAGTAAATTATTCAAAAAATAATTTTCTACTGTCGCAAATTTTAATTGCGCCAGGGATTGCCTTTTCTATAGTAAATTATTCAAAAAATAATTTTTTACTGTCGCAAATTTTAATTGCGCCAGGGATTGCCTTTTCTATAGTAAATTATTCAAAAAATATGTCGCAAATTTTAAATACGCCAGGGATTGCCTTTTCTATAGTAAATTATTCAAAAAATAATTTTATACTGTCGCAAATTTTAATTACGCCAGGGATTGCCTTTTCTATAGTAAATTATTTAAAAAAATATTTTTCTACTGTCGCAAATTTTAAGTGCGCCAGGAATTGCCAGTTCTATAGTAAATTATTCAAAAAATAATTTTCTACTGTCGCAAATTTTAATTACGCCAGGGATTGCCTTTTCTATAGTAAATTATTCAAAAAATAATTTTCTACTGTCGCAAATTTTAATTGCGCCAGGGATTGCCTTTTCTATAGTAAATTATTCAAAAAATAATTTTCTACTGTCGCAAATTTTAATTACGCCAGGGATTGCCTTTTCTATAGTAAATTATTCAAAAAATAATTTTATACTGTCGCAAATTTTAATTACGCCAGGGATTGCTTTTCTATAGTAAATTATTCAAAAAATAATTTTTTACTGTCGCAAATTTTAATTGCGCCAGGGATTGCCTTTTCTATAGTAAATTATTCAAAAAATAATTTTTTACTGTCGCAAATTTTAATTACGCCAAGGATTGCCTTTTCTATAGTAAATTATTCAAAAAATAATTTTCTACTGTCGCAAATTTTAAGTGCGCCAGGGATTGCTTTTTCTATAGTAAATTATTCAAAAAATAATTTTCTACTGTCGCAAATTTTAATGGCGCCAGGGATTGCGTTTTCTATAGTAAATTATTCAAAAAATAATTTTCTACTATCGCAAATTTCAAATCCGCCAGGGATTGCCTTTTCTATAGTAAATTATTCAAAAAATAATTTTTTACTGTCGCAAATTTGAAATACGCCAGGGATTGCCTTTTCTATAGTAAATTATTCAAAAAATAATTTTTTACTGTCGCAAATTTTAAATACGCCAGGGATTGCCTTTTCTATAGTAAATTATTCAAAAAATAATTTTATACTGTCGCAAATTTTAATTACGCCAGGGATTGCCTTTTCTATAGTAAATTATTCAAAAAATAATTTTCTACTGTCGCAAATTTTAATTTCGCCAGGTAAATTATTCAAAAAATAATTTTATACTGTCGCAAATTTTAATTACGTCAGGGATTGCCTTTTCTATAGTAAATTATTCAAAAATAATTTTTAACTGTCGCAAATTTTAATTGCGCCAGGGATTGCCTTTTCTATAGTAAATTATTCAAAAAATAATTTTATACTGTCGCAAATTTTAATTACGCCAGGGATTGCCTTCTCTATAATAAATTATTCAGAAAATAATTTTCTACTGTCGCAAATTTTAATTACGCCAGGGATTGCCTTTTCTATAGTAAATTATTCAAAAAATAATTTTTTACTGTCGCAAATTTTAATTGCGCCAGGGATTGCCTTTTCTATAGTAAATTATTCAAAAAATAATTTTCTACTGTCGCAAATTTTAATTTCGCCAGGTAAATTATTCAAAAAATAATTTTATACTGTCGCAAATTTTAATTACGCCAGGGATTGCCTTTTCTATAGTAAATTATTCAAAAAATAATTGTATACTGTCGCAAATTTTAATTACGCCAGGGATTGCCTTTTCTATAGTAAATTATTCAAAAAATAATTTTCAACTGTCGCAAATTTTAATTACGCCAGGGATTGCCTTTTCTAGAGTAAATTATTCAAAAAATGATTTTCTACTGTCGCAAATTTTAAATATCCCAGGGATTGCCTTTTCTATAGTAAATTTCTCACAAATTAATTTTATACTGTCGCAAATTTTAAATACGCTAGGGATTGCCTTTTCTATAGTAAATTATTCAAAAAATAATTTTCTACTGTCGCAAATTATAATTACGCCAGGGATTGCCTTTTCTATAGTAAATTATTCAAAAAATAATTTTATACTGTCGCAAATTTTAAGTGCGCCAGGGATTGCCTTTTCTATAGTAAATTATTCAAAAAATAATTTTCTACTGTCGCAAATTTTAATTACGCCAGGGATTGCCTTTTCTATAGTAAATTATTCAAAAAATAATTCTCAACTGTCGCAAATTTTAATTACGCCAGGGATTGCCTTTTCTATAGTAAATTATTCAAAAAATAATTTTCTACTGTCGCAAAATTTTAATTGCGCCAGGGATTGCCTCTTCTATAGTAAATTATTCAAAAAATAATTTTATACTGTCGCAAATTTTAATTACGCCAGGGATTGCCTTTTCTATAGTAAATTATTTAAAAAAATATTTTTCTACTGTCGCAAATTTTAAGTGCGCCAGGAATTGCCAGTTCTATAGTAAATTATTCAAAAAATAATTTTCTACTGTCGCAAATTTTAATTACGCCAGGGATTGCCTTTTCTATAGTAAATTATTCAAAAAATAATTTTCTACTGTCACAAATTTTAATTGCGCCAGGGATTGCCTTTTCTATAGTAAATTATTCAAAAAATAATTTTCTACTGTCGCAAATTTTAATTACGCCAGGGATTGCCTTTTCTATAGTAAATTATTCAAAAAATAATTTTATACTGTCGCAAATTTTAATTACGCCAGGGATTGCTTTTCTATAGTAAATTATTCAAAAAATAATTTTTTACTGTCGCAAATTTTAATTGCGCCAGGGATTGCCTTTTCTATAGTAAATTATTCAAAAAATAATTTTTTACTGTCGCAAATTTTAATAATTACGCCAGGGATTTCCTTTTCTTACTGTCGCAAATTTTAAGTGCGCCAGGGATTGCTTTTTCTATAGTAAATTATTCAAAAAATAATTTTCTACTGTCGCAAATTTTAATGGCGCCAGGGATTGCGTTTTCTATAGTAAATTATTCAAAAAATAATTTTCTACTATCGCAAATTTCAAATCCGCCAGGGATTGCCTTTTCTATAGTAAATTATTCAAAAAATAATTTTTTACTGTCGCAAATTGGAAATACGCCAGGGATTGCCTTTTCTATAGTAAATTATTCAAAAAATAATTTTTTACTGTCGCAAATTTTAAATACGCCAGGGATTGCCTTTTCTATAGTAAATTATTCAAAAAAATAATTTTATACTGTCGCAAATTTTAATTACGCCAGGGATTGCCTTTTCTATAGTAAATTATTCAAAAAATAATTTTATATTGTCGCAAATTTTAATTGCGCCAGGGATTGCCTTTTCTATAGTAAATTATTCAAAAAATAATTTTCAACTGTCGCAAATTTTAATTACGCCAGGGATTGCCTTTTCTAGAGTAAATTATTCAAAAAATAATTTTCTACTGTCGCAAATTTTAATTACGCCAGGGATTGCCTTTTCTATAGTAAATTATTCAAAAAATAATTTTCAACTGTCGCAAATTTTAATTACGCCAGGGATTGCCTTTTCTATAGTAAATTATTCAAAAAATAATTTTCTACTGTCGCAAATTTTAATTACGCCAAGGGATTGCCTTTTCTATAGTAAATTATTCAAAAAATAATTTTTTACTGTCTCAAATTTAATTGCGCTAGGGATTGCCTTTTCTATAGTAAATTTTGCAAAAAATAATTTTTTACTGTCGCAAATTTTAAATACACCAGGGATTGCCTTTTCTATAGTAAATTATTCAAAAAATAATTTTATACTGTCGCAAATTGTAAGTGCGCCAGGGATTGCCTTTTCTATAGTAAATTATTCAAAAAATAATTTTTTACTGTCGCAAATTTCAATTTCGACAGGTAAATTATTCAAAAAATAATTTTTTACTGTCGCAAATTGTAATTGCGCCAGGGATTGCCTTTTCTATAGTAAATTATACAAAAAATAATTTTTACTGTCGCAAATTTTAAATATCCCAGGGATTGCCTTTTCTATGTTAAATTATTCAAAAAATAATTTTCTACTGTCGCAAATTTTAATTACGCCAGGGATTGCCTTTTCTATAGTAAATTATTCAAAAAATAATTTTCAACTGTCGCAAATTTTAATTACGCCAGGGATTGCCTTTTATATAGTAAATTATTCAAAAAATAATTTTATACTGTCGCAAATTTTAATTACGCCAGCGATTGCCTTTTCTATAGTAAATTATTCAAAAAATAATTTTATATTGTCGCAAATTTTAAGTGCGCCAGGGATTGCCTTTTCTATAGTAAATTATTCAAAAAATAATTTTTAACTGTCGCAAATTTTAATTGCGCCAGGGATTGCCTTTTCTATAGTAAATTATTCAAAAAATAATTTTATACTGTCGCAAATTTTAATTACGCCAGGGATTGCCTTTTCTATAGTAAATTATTTAGAAAATAATTTTCTACTGTCGCAAATTTTAATTACGCCAGGATTGCCTTTTCTATAGTAAATTATTCAAAAAATAATTTTTTACTGTCGCAAATTTTAATTGCGCCAGGGATTGCCTTTTCTATAGTAAATTATTCAAAAAATAATTTTCTACTGTCGCAAATTTTAAATTCGCCAGGTAAATTATTCAAAAAATAATTTTTTACTGTCGCAAATTGTAATTGCGCCAGGGATTGCCTTTTCTATAGTAAATTATTCAAAAAATAATTTTATATTGTCGCAAATTTTAATTACGCCAGGGATTGCCTTTTCTATAGTAAATTATTCAAAAATAATTTTTAACTGTCGCAAATTTTAATTGCGCCAGGGATTGCCTTTTCTATAGTAAATTATTCAAAAAATAATTTATACTGTCGCAAATTTTAATTACGCCAGGGATTGCCTTCTCTATAGTAAATTATTCAGAAAATAATTTTCTACTGTCGCAAATTTTAATTACGCCAGGGATTGCCTTTTCTATAGTAAATTATTCAAAAAATAATTTTTTACTGTCGCAAATTTTAATTGCGCCAGGGATTGCCTTTTCTATAGTAAATTATTCAAAAAATAATTTTCTACTGTCGCAAATTTTAATTTCGCCAGGTAAATTATTCAAAAATAATTTTATACTGTCGCAAGTTTTAATTACGCCAGGGATTGCCTTTTCTATAGTAAATTATTCAAAAAAATAATTGTATACTGTCGCAAATTTTAATTACGCCAGGGATTGCCTTTTCTATAGTAAATTATTCAAAAAATAATTTTCAACTGTCGCAAATTTTAATTACGCCAGGGATTGCCTTTTCTAGAGTAAATTATTCAAAAAATGATTTTCTACTGTCGCAAATTTAAATATCCCAGGGATTGCCTTTTCTATAGTAAATTTCTCACAAATTAATTTGATACTGTCGCAAATTTTGAATACGCTAGGGATTGCCTTTTCTATAGTAAATTATTCAAAAAATAATTTTCTACTGTCGCAAATTATAATTACGCCAGGGATTGCCTTTTCTATAGTAAATTAATTCAAAAAATAATTTTATACTGTCGCAAATTTTAAGTGCGCCAGGGATTGCCTTTTCTATAGTAAATTATTCAAAAAAATAATTTTCTACTGTCGCAAATTTTAATTACGCCAGGGATTGCCTTTTCTATAGTAAAATATTCAAAAAATAATTTTCAACTGTCGCAAATTTAATTACGCCAAGGATTGCCTTTTCTATAGTAAATTATTCAAAAAATAATTTTCTACTGTCGCAAATTTTAATTACGCCAGGGATTGCCTTTTCTATAGTAAATTATTCAAAAAATAATTTTTTACTGTCGCAAATTTTAATTGCGCTAGGGATTGCCTTTTCTATAGTAAATTTTGCAAAAATAATTTTTTTACTGTCGCAAATTTTAAATACGCCAGGGATTGCCTTTTCTATAGTAAATTATTCAAAAAATAATTTTATACTGTCGCAAATTGTAAGTGCGCCAGGGATTGCCTTTCTATAGTAAATTATTCAAAAAAATAATTTTTTACTGTCGCAAATTTCAATTTCGACAGGTAAATTATTCAAAAAATAATTTTTTGCTGTCGCAAATTGTAATTGCGCCAGGGATTGCCTTTTCTATAGTAAATTATACAAAAAATAATTTTTTTACTGTCGCAAATTTTAATTACGCCAGGGATTGACTTTTCTATAGTAAATTATTCACAAATTAATTTTCTACTGTCGCAAATTTCAAATCCGCCAAGGATTGCCTTTTCTACAGTCAATTTTGCAAAAAATAATTTTATACTGTCGCAAATTTTAATTGCGCCAGGGGATTGCCTTTTCTATAGTAAATTATTCAAAAAATAATTTTCTACTGTCGCAAATTTCAAATCCGCCAGGAATTGCCTTTTCTATAGTAAATTATTCAAAAAATAATTTTTTACTGTCGCAAATTTTAAATACGCCAGGGATTGCCTTTTCTATAGTAAATTATTCAAAAAATAATTTTTTACTGTCGCAAATTTTAAATACGCCAGGGATTGCCTTTTCTATAGTAAATTATTCAAAAAATAATTTTATACTGTCGCAAATTTTAAATACGCCAGGGATTGCCTTTTCTATAGTAAATTATTCAAAAAATAATTTTTACTGTCGCAAATTTTAAATATCCCAGGGATTGCCTTTTCTATATTAAATTATTGAAAAAATAATGTTCTACTGTCGCAAATTTTAAATTACGCCAGGGATTGCCTTTTCTATAGTAAATTATTCAAAAAAATAATTTTCAACTGTCGCAAATTTTAATTACGCCAGGGATTGCCTTTTATATAGTAAATTATTCAAAAAATAATTTTATACTGTCGCAAATTTTAATTACGCCAGCGATTGCCTTTTCTATAGTAAGTTATTCAAAAAATAATTTTATACTGTCGCAAATTTTAAGTGCGCCAGGGATTGCCTTTTCTATAGTAAATTATTCAAAAAAATAATTTTTAACTGTCGCAAATTTTAATTGCGCCAGGGATTGCCTTTCTATAGTAAATTATTCAAAAAATAATTTTATACTGTCGCAAATTTTAATTACGCCAGGGATTGCCTTTTCTTACTGTCGCAAATTTTAAGTGCGCCAGGGATTGCTTTTTCTATAGTAAATTATTCAAAAAATAATTTTCTACTGTCGCAAATTTTAATGGCGCCAGGGATTGCGTTTTCTATAGTAAATTATTCAAAAAATAATTTTCTACTATCGCAAATTTCAAATCCGCCAGGGATTGCCTTTTCTATAGTAAATTATTCAAAAAATAATTTTTTACTGTCGCAAATTGGAAATACGCCAGGGATTGCCTTTTCTATAGTAAATTATTCAAAAAATAATTTTATACTGTCGCAAATTTTAATTA
The DNA here is from genome assembly GCA_963930735.1 of Dioctria linearis. NCBI lineage: Eukaryota > Metazoa > Arthropoda > Insecta > Diptera > Asilidae > Dioctria > Dioctria linearis. The sequence continues at coordinate 40,394 of CAWVNZ010001211.1, forward strand.
CGCCAGGGATTGCCTTTTCTATAGTAAATTATTCAAAAAATAATTTTATATTGTCGCAAATTTTAATTGCGCCAGGGATTGCCTTTTCTATAGTAAATTATTCAAAAAATAATTTTCAACTGTCGCAAATTTTAATTACGCCAGGGATTGCCTTTTCTAGAGTAAATTATTCAAAAAATAATTTTCTACTGTCGCAAATTTTAATTACGCCAGGGATTGCCTTTTCTATAGTAAATTATTCAAAAAATAATTTTCAACTGTCGCAAATTTAATTACGCCAGGGATTGCCTTTTCTATAGTAAATTATTCAAAAAATAATTTTCTACTGTCGCAAATTTTAATTACGCCAGGGATTGCCTTTTCTATAGTAAATTATTCAAAAAATAATTTTTTACTGTCTCAAATTTTAATTGCGCTAGGGATTGCCTTTTCTATAGTAAATTTTGCAAAAAATAATTTTTTACTGTCGCAAATTTTAAATACACCAGGGATTGCCTTTTCTATAGTAAATTATTCAAAAAATAATTTTATACTGTCGCAAATTGTAAGTGCGCCAGGGATTGCCTTTTCTATAGTAAATTATTCAAAAAATAATTTTTTACTGTCGCAAATTTCAATTTCGACAGGTAAATTATTCAAAAAAATAATTTTTTACTGTCGCAAATTGTAATTGCGCCAGGATTGCCTTTTCTATAGTAAATTATACAAAAAAATAATTTTTTACTGTCGCAAATTTTAAATATCCCAGGGATTGCCTTTTCTATGTTAAATTATTCAAAAAATAATTTTCTACTGTCGCAAATTTTAATTACGCCAGGGATTGCCTTTTCTATAGTAAATTATTCAAAAAAATAATTTTCAACTGTCGCAAATTTTAATTACGCCAGGGATTGCCTTTTATATAGTAAATTATTCAAAAAATAATTTTATACTGTCGCAAATTTTAATTACGCCAGCGATTGCCTTTTCTATAGTAAATTATTCAAAAAATAATTTTATATTGTCGCAAATTTTAAGTGCGCCAGGATTGCTTTTCTATAGTAAATTATTCAAAAAATAATTTTTAACTGTCGCAAATTTTAATTGCGCCAGGGATTGCCTTTTCTATAGTAAATTATTCAAAAAATTAATATTTATACTGTCGCAAATTTTAATTACGCCAGGGATTGCCTTTTCTATAGTAAATTATTTAGAAAATAATTTTCTACTGTCGCAAATTTTAATTACGCCAGGATTGCCTTTTTCCTATAGTAAATTATTCAAAAAAATAATTTTTTACTGTCGCAAATTTTAATTGCGCCAGGGATTGCCTTTTCTATAGTAAATTATTCAAAAAATAATTTTCTACATGTCGCAAATTTTAAATTCGCCAGGTAAATTATTCAAAAAAATAATTTTTTACTGTCGCAAATTGTAATTGCGCCAGGGATTGCCTTTTCTATAGTAAATTATTCAAAAAATAATTTTATATTGTCGCAAATTTTAATTACGCCAGGGATTGCCTTTTCTATAGTAAATTATTCAAAAATAATTTTTAACTGTCGCAAATTTTAATTGCGCCAGGGATTGCCTTTTCTATAGTAAATTATTCAAAAAATAATTTTATACTGTCGCAAATTTTAATTACGCCAGGGATTGCCTTCTCTATAGTAAATTATTCAGAAAATAATTTTCTACTGTCGCAAATTTTAATTACGCCAGGGATTGCCTTTTCTATAGTAAATTATTCAAAAAATAATTTTTTACTGTCGCAAATTTTAATTGCGCCAGGGATTGCCTTTTCTATAGTAAATTATTCAAAAAATAATTTTCTACTGTCGCAAATTTTAATTTCGCCAGGTAAATTATTCAAAAAATAATTTTATACTGTCGCAAATTTTAATTACGCCAGGGATTGCCTTTTCTATAGTAAATTATTCAAAAAAATAATTGTATACTGTCGCAAATTTTAATTACGCCAGGGATTGCCTTTTCTATAGTAAATTATTCAAAAATAATTTTCAACTGTCGCAAATTTTAATTACGCCCAGGGATTGCCTTTTCTAGAGTAAATTATTCAAAAAATGATTTTCTACTGTCGCAAATTTTAAATATCCCAGGGATTGCCTTTTCTATAGTAAATTTCTCACAAATTAATTTTAATACTGTCGCAAATTTTGAATACGCTAGGGATTGCCTTTTCTATAGTAAAATTATTCAAAAAATAATTTTCTACTGTCGCAAATTATAATTACGCCAGGGATTGCCTTTTCTATAGTAAAATTATTCAAAAAATAATTTTATACTGTCGCAAATTTTAAGTGCGCCAGGGATTGCCTTTTCTATAGTAAATTATTCAAAAAATAATTTTCTACTGTCGCAAATTTTAATTACGCCAGGGATTGCCTTTTCTATAGTAAATATATTCAAAAAATAATTTTCAACTGTCGCAAATTTTAATTACGCCAAGGATTGCCTTTTCTATAGTAAATTATTCAAAAAAATAATTTTCTACTGTCGCAAATTTTAATTACGCCAGGGATTGCCTTTTCTATAGTAAATTATTCAAAAAATAATTTTTTACTGTCGCAAATTTTAATTGCGCTAGGGATTGCCTTTTCTATAGTAAATTTTGCAAAAAATAATTTTTTACTGTCGCAAATTTTAAATACGCCAGGGATTGCCTTTTCTATAGTAAATTATTCAAAAAATAATTTTATACTGTCGCAAATTGTAAGTGCGCCAGGGATTGCCTTTTCTATAGTAAATTATTCAAAAAATAATTTTTTACTGTCGCAAATTTCAATTTCGACAGGTAAATTATTCAAAAAATAATTTTTTGCTGTCGCAAATTGTAATTGCGCCAGGGATTGCCTTTTCTATAGTAAATTATACAAAAAATAATTTTTTACTGTCGCAAATTTTAATTACGCCAGGGATTGACCTTTTCTATAGTAAATTATTCACAAATTAATTTTCTACTGTCGCAAATTTCAAATCCGCCAAGGATTGCCTTTTCTACAGTCAATTTTGCAAAAAAATAATTTTATACTGTCGCAAATTTTAATTGCGCCAGGGATTGCCTTTTCTATAGTAAATTATTCAAAAAATAATTTTCTACTGTCGCAAATTTCAAATCCGCCAGGGATTGCCCTTTTCTATAGTAAATTATTCAAAAAATAATTTTTTACTGTCGCAAATTTTAAATACGCCAGGTATTGCCTTTTCTATAGTAAATTATTCAAAAAATAATTTTCTACTGTCGCAAATTTTAATTTCGCCAGGGATTGCCTTTTCTATAGTAAATTATTCAAAAAATAATTTTATATTGTCGCAAATTTTAAATACGCCAGGGATTGCCTTTTCTATAGTAAATTATTCAAAAAATAATTTTCAACTGTCGCAAATTTTAATTACGCCAAGGATTGCCTTTTCTATAGTAAATTATTCAAAAAATAATTTTCTACTGTCGCAAATTTTAATTACGCCAGGGATTGCCTTTTCTATAGTAAATTATTCAAAAAATAATTTTCTACTGTCGCAAATTTCAAATCCGCCAGGAATTGCCTTTTCTATAGTAAATTATTCAAAAAATAATTTTTTACTGTCGCAAATTTTAAATACGCCAGGGATTGCCTTTTCTATAGTAAATTATTCAAAAAATAATTTTTTTACTGTCGCAAATTTTAAATACGCCAGGGATTGCCTTTTCTATAGTAAATTATTCAAAAAATAATTTTATACTGTCGCAAATTTTAAATACGCCAGGGATTGCCTTTTCTATAGTAAATTATTCAAAAAATAATTTTTACCTGTCGCAAATTTTAAATATCCCAGGGATTGCCTTTTCTATATTAAATTATTCAAAAAATAATTTTCTACTGTCGCAAATTTTAATTACGCCAGGGATTGCCTTTTCTATAGTAAATTATTCAAAAAAATAATTTTCAAACTGTCGCAAATTTTAATTACGCCAGGGATTGCCTTTTATATAGTAAATTATTCAAAAAATAATTTTATACTGTCGCAAATTTTAATTACGCCAGCGATTGCCTTTTCTATAGTAAATTATTCAAAAATAATTTTATACTGTCGCAAATTTAAGTGCGCCAGGATTGCCTTTTCTATAGTAAATTATTCAAAAAATAATTTTAACTGTCGCAAATTTTAATTGCGCCAGGATTGCCTTTTCTATAGTAAATTATTCAAAAAATAATTTTATACTGTCGCAAATTTTAATTACGCCAGGGATTGCTTTTTCTATAGTAAATTATTCAGAAAATAATTTTCTACTGTCGCAAATTTTAATTACGCCAGGGATTGCCCTTTTCTATAGTAAATTATCAAAAAATAATTTTTTACTGTCGCAAATTTTAATTGCGCCAGGGATCGCCTTTTCTATAGTAATTATTCAAAAAATAATTTTCTACTGTCGCAAATTTTAATTTCGCCAGGTAAGTTATTCAAAAAATAATTTTATACTGTCGCAAATTTTAATTACGCCAGGGATTGCCTTTTCTATAGTAAATTATTCAAAAAAATAATTTTTTACTGTCGCAAATTTTAAATACGCCAGGGATTGCCTTTTCTATAGTAAATTATTCAAAAAATAATTTTTACTGTCGCAAATTTTAAATATCCCAGGATTGCCTTTTCTATGTTAAATTATCCAAAAAATAATTTTCTACTGTCGCAAATTTTAATTACGCCAGGGATTGCCTTTTCTATAGTAAATTATTCAAAAAATAATTTTCAACTGTCGCAAATTTTAATTACGCCAGGATTGCCTTTTATATAGTAAATTATTCAAAAAATAATTTTATACTCTCGCAAATTTTAATTACGCCCAGCGATTGCCTTTTCTATAGTAAATTATTCAAAAAATAATTTTATACTGTCGCAAATTTTAAGTGCGCCAGGGATTGCCTTTTCTATAGTAAATTATTCAAAAAATAATTTTTAACTGTCGCAAATTTTAATTTGCGCCAGGATTGCCTTTTCTATAGTAAATTATTCAAAAAATAATTTTATACTGTCGCAAATTTTAATTACTCCAGGGATTGCCTTTTCTATAGTAAATTATTTAGAAAATAATTTTCTACTGTCGCAAATTTTAATTACGCCAGGGATTGCCTTTTCTATAGTAAAATTATTCAAAAAATAATTTTTTACTGTCGCAAATTTTAATTGCGCCAGGGATTGCCTTTTCTATAGTAAATTATTCAAAAAATAATTTTCTACTGTCGCAAATTTTAATTTCGCCAGGTAAATTATTCAAAAAATAATTTTTTACTGTCGCAAATTGTAATTGCGCCAGGGATTGCCTTTTCTATAGTAAATTATACAAAAAATAATTTTTACTGTCGCAAATTTTAATTACGCCAGGGATTGACTTTTCTATAGTAAATTATTCACAAATTAATTTTCTACTGTCGCAAATTTCAAATCCGCCAAGGATTGCCTTTTCTACAGTCAATTTTGCAAAAAATAATTTTATACTGGTCGCAAATTTTAATTGCGCCAGGAATTGCCTTTTCTATAGTAAATTATTCAAAAAATAATTTTCTACTGTCGCAAATTTCAAATCCTCCAGGGATTGCCTTTTCTATAGTAAATTATTCAAAAATAATTTTTAACTGTCGCAAATTTTAATTGCGCCAGGGATTGCCTTTTCTATAGTAAATTATTCAAAAAATAATTTTCTACTGTCGCAAATTTTAATTACGCCAGGGATTGCCTTTTCTATAGTAAATTATTCAAAAAATAATTTTTTACTGTCGCAAATTTTAATTGCGCTAGGGATTGCCTTTTCTATAGTAAATTTTGCAAAAAATAATTTTCTACTGTCGCAAATTTCAAATCGCCAAGGATTGCCTTTTCTACAGTCAATTTTGCAAAAAATAATTTTATACTGTCGCAAATTTTAATTGCGCCAGGAATTGCCTTTTCTATAGTAAATTATTCAAAAAATAATTTTCTACTGTCGCAAATTTCAAATCCGCCAGGGATTGCCTTTTCTATAGTAAATTATTCAAAAAATAATTTTTTACTGTCGCAAATTTTAAATACGCCAGGGATTGCCTTTTCTATAGTAAATTATTCAAAAAATAATTTTATACTGTCAGCAAATTTTAATTACGCCAGGGATTGCCTTTTCTATAGTAAATTATTCAAAAAATAATTTTATATTGTCGCAAATTTTAATTACGCCAGGGATTGCCTTTTCTATAGTAAATTATTCAAAAATAATTTTTAACTGTCGCAAATTTTAATTGCGACAGGGATTGCCTTTTCTATAGTAAATTATTCAAAAATAATTTTTCAACTGTCGCAAATTTTAATTACGCCAGGGATTGCCTTTTCTAGAGTAAATTATTCAAAAAATGATTTTCTACTGTCGCAAATTTTAATATCCCAGGGATTGCCTTTTCTATAGTAAATTTCTCACAAATTAATTTTATACTGTCGCAAATTTTAAATACGCTAGGGATTGCCTTTCTTTAGTAAATTATTCAAAAAATAATTTTCTACTGTCGCAAATTATAATTACGCCAGGGATTGCCCTTTTCTATAGTAAATTATTCAAAAAATAATTTTATACTGTCGCAAATTTTAAGTGCGCCAGGGATTGCCTTTTCTATAGAAAATTATTCAAAAAATAATTTTCTACTGTCGCAAATTTTAATTACGCCAGGGATTGCCTTTTCTATAGTAAATTATTCAAAAAATAATTTTCAACTGTCGCAAATTTTAATTACGCCAGGGATTGCCTTTTCTATAGTAAATTATTCAAAAAATAATTTTCTACTGTCGCAAATTTTAATTACGCCAGGGATTGCCTTTTCTATAGTAAATTATTCAAAAAATAATTTTTTACTGTCGCAAATTTTAATTGCGCTAGGGATTTGCCTTTTCTATAGTAAATTTTGCAAAAAATAATTTTTACTGTCGCAAATTTTAAATACGCCAGGGATTGCCTTTTCTATAGTAAATTATTCAAAAAATAATTTTATACTGTCGCAAATTGTAAGTGCGCCAGGGATTGCCTTTTCTATAGTAAATTATTCAAAAAATAATTTTTTACTGTCGCAAATTTCAATTTCGACAGGTAAATTATTCAAAAAATAATTTTTTACTGTCGCAAATTGTAATTGCGCCAGGGATTGCCTTTTCTATAGTAAATTATACAAAAAAATAATTTTTTACTGTCGCAAATTTTAATTACGCCAGGGATTGACTTTTCTATAGTAAATTATTCACAAATTAATTTTCTACTTGTCAGCAAATTTCAAATCCGCCAAGGATTGCCTTTTCCTATAGTCAATTTTGCAAAAAATAATTTTATACTGTCGCAAATTTTAATTGCGCCAGGGATTGCCTTTTCTATAGTAAATTATTCAAAAAATAATTTTCTACTGTCGCAAATTTCAAATCCGCCAGGGATTGCCTTTTCTATAGTAAATTATTCAAAAAATAATTTTTTACTGTCGCAAATTTTAAATACGCCAGGGATTGCCTTTTCTATAGTAAATTATTCAAAAAATAATTTTATACTGTCGCAAATTTTAATTACGCCAGGGATTGCCTTTTCTATAGTAAATTATTCAAAAAATAATTTTATATTTTCACAAATTTTAATTACGCAGGGATTGCCTTTTCTATAGTAAATTATTCAAAAAATAATTTTTTACTGTCGCAAATTTTAAGTGCACCAGGGATTGCCTATATTCTATAGTAAATTATTCAAAAAATTATTTTATACTGTCGCAAATTTTTAATTGCGCCAGGGATTGCCTTTTTCTATAGTAAATTATTCAAAAAATAATTTTCAACTGTCGCAAATTTTAATTACGCCAGGATTGCCTTTCCTATAGTAAATTATTCAAAAAATAATTTTTTACTGTCGCAAATTTTAAATACGCCAGGGATTGCCTTTTCTATAGTAAATTATTCAAAAAATAATTTTTACTGTCGCAAATTTTAAATATCCCAGGGATTGCCTTTTCTATAGTAAATTATTCCAAAAAATAATTTTCTACTGTCGCCAAATTTTAATTACGCCAGTAATTGCCTTTTCTATAGTAAATTATTCAAAAAATAATTTTCAACTGTCGCAAATTTTAATTACGCCAGGGATTGCCTTTTTATATAGTAAATTATTCAAAAAATAATTTTATACTGTCGCAAATTTTAATTACGCCAGCGATTGCCTTTTCTATAGTAAATTATTCAAAAAATAATTTTATATTGTCGCAAATTTTAAGTGCGCCAGGGATTGCCTTTTCTATAGTAAATTATTCAAAAAATAATTTTATACTTGTCCGCAAATTTTAATTGCGCCAGGGATTGTCTTTTCTATAGTAAACTTTTCTAAAAATAATTTTCTACTGTCGCAAATTTTAATTGCGCCAGGGATTGCTTTTTCTATAGTAAATTATTCAAAAAAATAATTTTTTACTGTCGCAAATTTTAATTGCGCCAGGGATTGCCTTTTCTATCGTAAATTATTCAAAAAATAATTTTCTACTGTCGCAAATTTTAATTGCGCCAGGGATTGCCTTTTCTATAGTAAATTTCTCACAAATTAATTTTTTACTGTCGCAAATTTTAATTGCGCCAGGGATTGCCTTTTCTATCGTAAATTATTCAAAAATAATTTTCTACTGTCGCAAATTTTAATTACGCCAGGGATTGCCTTTTCTATAGTAAATATTCAAAAAATAATTTTCTACTGTCGCAATTTTAATTACGCCAGGGATTGCCTTTTCTATAGTAAATTATTCAAAAAATAATTTTATACTGTCGCAAATTTTAATTGCGCCAGGGATTGTCTTTTCTATAGTAAACTTTTCTAAAAATAATTTTCTACTGTCGCAAATTTTAATTCCGCCAGGGATTGCCTTTTCTATAGTAAATTATTCAAAAAATAATTTTTTACTGTCGCAAATTTTAATTGCGCCAGGGATTTGCCTTTTCTATCGTAAATTATTCAAAAAATAATTTTCTACTGTCGCAAATTTTAATTGCGCCAGGGATTGCCTTTTCTATAGTAAAATTATTCAAAAAAATAATTTTCTACTGTCGCAAATTTTAATTACGCCAGGGATTGCCTTTTCTATAGTAAATTATTCAAAAAATAATTTTCTACTGTCGCAAATTTTAATTACGCCAGGGATTGCCTTTTCTATAGTAAATTATTCAAAAAATAATTTTATACTGTCGCAAATTTTAATTGCGCCAGGGATTGCCTTTTCTATAGTAAACTTTCTCAAAAAATAATTTTCTACTGTCGCAAATTTTAATTGCGCCAGGGATTGCCTTTTCTATAGTAAATTATTCAAAAAATAATTTTTTACTGTCGCAAATTTTAATTGCGCCAGGGATTGCCTTTTCTATCGTAAATTATTCAAAAAATAATTTTCTACTGTCACAGATTTTAATTACGCCAGGGATTGCCTTTTCTACAGTAAATTTTGCAAAAAATAATTTTTTACTGTCGCAAATTTTAACTGCGCCAGGATTGCCTTTTCTATAGTAAATTATTCAAAAAATAATTTTATACTGTCGCAAATTTTAAGTGGCGCCAGTAATTGCCTGTTCTATAGTAAATTATTCAAAAAATAATTTTCTACTGTCGCAAATTTTAATTGCGCCAGGGATTGCCTTTTCTATAGTAAATTATTCAAAAAATAATTTTCTACTGTCGCAAATTTTAATTACGCCAGGGATTGCCTTTTCTATAGTAAATTATTCAAAAAATAATTTTCTACTGTCGCAAATTTTAATTGCGCCAGGGATTGCCTTTTCTATCGTAAATTATTCAAAAAATAATTTTCTACTGTTGCAAATTTTAATTACGCCAGGGATTGCATTTTCTATAGTAAATTATTCAAAAAATAATTTTTTACTGTCGCAAATTTTAATTGCGCCAGGGATTGCTTTTCTATAGTAAATTATTCAAAAATAATTTCTACTGTCGCAAATTTCAATTTCGCCAGCTAAATTATTCAAAAAATAATTTTATACTGTCGCAAATTTTAATTACGCCAGGGATTGCCTTTTCTATAGTAAATTATTCAAAAAATAATTTTATACGGTCGCAAATTTTAATTACGCAGGGATTGCCTTTTCTATAGTAAATTATTCAAAAAATAATTTTTCAACTGTCGCAAATTTTAATTACGCCAGGGATTGCCTTTTCTATAGTAAATTATTCAAAAAATAATTTTCTACTGTCGCAAATTTTAAATATCCCAGGGATTGCCTTTTCTATAGTAAATTTCTCACAAATTAATTTTATACTGTCGCAAATTTTAAATACGCCAGGGATTGCCTTTTCTATAGTAAATTATTCAAAAAATAATTTTTACTGTCGCAAATTTAAATACGCCAGGGATTGCCTTTTCTAATAGTAAATTATTCAAAAAATATTTTTATACTGTCGCAAATTTTAAGTGCGCCAGGGATTGCCTTTTCTATAGTAAATTATTCAAAAAATAATTTTTCTACTGTCGCAAATTTTAATTACGCCAGGGATTGCCTTTTCTATAGTAAATTATTCAAAAAATAATTTTCAACTGTCGCAAATTTTAATTACGCCAGGGATTGCCTTTTCTATAGTAAATTATTCAACAAATAATTTTCTACTGTCGCAAATTTTTAATTACGCCAGGGATTGCCTTTTATATAGTAAATTATTCAAAAAATAATTTTTTACTGTCGCAAATTTTAATTGCGCCAGGGATTGCCTTTTCTATAATAAATTTTGCAAAAAATAATTTTTTACTGTTGCAAATTTTAAATACGCCAAGGTATTGCCTTTTCTATAGTAAATTATTCAAAAAATAATTTTATACTGTCGCTAAATTTAAGTGCGCCAGGGATTGCCTTGTCTATAGTAAATTATTCAAAAAATAATTTTTTACTGTCCCAAATTTCAATTTCGCCAGGTAAATTATTCAAAAAATAATTTTTCTACTGTCGCAAATTTTAATTACGCCAGGGATTGCCTTTTCTATAGTAAATTATTCAAAAATAATTTTTTACTGTCGCAAATTTTAATTACGCCAGGGATTGCCTTTTCTATAGTAAATTATTCAAAAAATAATTTTATACTGACGCAAATTTTTAATTACGCCAGGGATTGCCTTTTCTATAGTAAAATATTCAAAAAATAATTTTCTACTGTCGCAAATTTTAATTAAGCCAGGGATTGCCTTTTTCTATAGTAAATTATTCAAAAAATAATTTTCAACTGTCGCAAATTTTAATTACGCCAGGGATTGCCTTTTCTATAGTAAATTATTCAAAAAATAATTTTCTACTGTCGCAAATTTTAAGTGCGCAGGGATTGCCTTTTCTATAGTAAATTATTCAAAAAATAATTTTTTACTGTCGCAAATTTTAAGTGCGCCAGGGATTGCCTTTTCTATAGTCAATTATTCAAAAATAATTTTTTACTGTCGCAAATTTTAAATACGCCAGGGATTGCCTTTTCTATAGTAAATTATTCAAAAAATAATTTTTTACTGTCGCAAATTTTAATTACGCCAGGGATTGCCTTTTTCTATAGTAAATTATTCAAAAAATAATTTTATACTGTCGCAAATTTTAACTGCACCAGGGATTGCCTTTTCTATAGTAAATTATTCAAAAAATAATTTTTTACTGTCGCAAATTTTAATTGCGCCAGGGATTGCCTCTTCTATAGTAAATTTTGCAAAAAATAATTTTCTACTGTCGCAAATTTTAAATATCCCAGGGATTGCCTTTTTCTATAGTAAATTATTCAAAAAATAATTTTCTACTGTCGCAAATTTTAATTACGCCAGGGATTGCCTTTTCTATAGTAATTATTCAAAAAAATAATTTTATACTGTCGCAAATTTTAATTACGCCAGGGATTGCCTTTTCTATAGTAAATTATTCAAAAAATAATTTTTTACTCTCGCAAATTTTAATTGCGCCAAGGGATTTCCTTTTCTATAGTAAATTATTCAAAAATAATTTTATACTGTCGCAAATTTTAATTACGCCAAGGATTGCCTTTTGTATAGTAAATTATTCAAAAAATAATTTTCTACTGTCGCAAATATTAATTACGCCAGGGATTGCCTTTTCTATAGTAAATTATTCAAAAAATAATTTTTACTGTCGCAAATTTTAATTGCGCCAGGGATTGTCTTTTCTATAGTAAATTATTCATAAAATAATTTTCTACTGTCGCAAATTTCAATTTCGCCAGGTAAATTATTCAAAAAATAATTTTATACTGTCGCAAATTTTAATTACGCCAGGGATTGCCTTTTCTATAGTAAATTATTCAAACAAATAATTTTCTACTGTCGCAAATTTTAATTACGCCAGGGATTGCCTTTTCTATAAGTAAATTATTCAAAAAATAATTTTATACTGTCGCAAATTTTAAGTGCGCCAGGGGATTGCCTTTTCTATAGTAAATTATTCAAAAAATAATTTTATACTGTCGCAAATTTCAATTTCGCAGGTAAATTATTCAAAAAATAATTTTCTACTGTCGCAAATTTTAATTGCCAGGGATTGCCTTTTCTATAGTAAATTATTCAAAAAATAATTTTATACTGTCGCAAATTTTAATTACGCCAGGGATTGCCTTTTCTATAGTAAATTATTCAAAAAATAATTTTATACTGTCGCAAATTTTAATTACGCCAGGGATTGCCTTTTCTATAGTAAATTATTCAAAAAATAATTTTCTACTGTCGCAAATTTTAATTACGCCAGGGATTGCCTTTTCTACAGTAAATTTTGCAAAAAACAATTTTTTACTGTCGCAAATTTTAATTGCGCCAGGGATTGCCTTTTCTATAGTAAATTTCTCACAAATTAATTTTCTACTGTCGCAAATTTTAATTACGCCAGGGATTGCCTTTTCTATAGTAAATTATTCAAAAAATAATTTTTTACTGTCGCAAATTTTTATTGCGCCAGGGATTGCCTTTTCTATAGTAAATTATTCAAAAAATAATTTTATACTGTCGCAAATTTTAATTGCGCCAGGGATTGCCTTTTCTATAGTAAATTATTCAAAAAATAATTTTATACTGTCGCAAATTTTAATTGCGCCAGGGATTGCCTTTTCTATAGTAAATTTTGCAAAAAATAATTTTCTACTGTCGCAAATTTTAATTACGCCAGGGATTGCATTTCTATAGTAAATTATTCAAAAAATAATTTTTTACTGTCGCAAATTTTAATTGCGCCAGGGATTGCCTTTTCTATAGTAAATTTCTCACAAATTAATTTTCTACTGTCGCAAATTTTAATTACGCCAGGGATTGCCTTTTCTATAGTAAATTATTCAAAAAATAATTTTCTACTGTCGCAAATTTTAATTACGCCAGTGATTGCCTTTTCTATAGTAAATTATTCAAAAAATAATTTTATACTGTCGCAAATTTTAATTGCGCCAGGGATTGCCTTTTCTATAGTAAACTTTTCAAAAAATAATTTTCTACTGTCGCAAATTTTAATTGCGCCAGGGATTGCCTTTTCTATAGTAAATTATTCAAAAAATAATTTACTACTGTCGCAAATTTTAATTACGCCAGGGATTGCCTTTTCTATAGTAAATTATTCAAAAAATAATTTTCTACTGTCGCAAATTTTAATTGCGCCAGGGATTGCCTTTTCTATCGTAAATTATTCAAAAAATAATTTTCTACTGTCGCAAATTTTAATTACGCCAGGGATTGCCTTTTCTATAGTAAATTATTCAAAAAATAATTTTCTACTGTCGCAAATTTTAATTACGCCAGGGATTGCCTTTTCTATAGTAAATTATTCAAAAAATAATTTTATACTGTCGCAAATTTTAAGTGCGCCAGGGATTGCCTTTTCTATAGTAAATTATTCAAAAAATAATTTTCTACTGTCGCAAATTTCAAATCCGCCAGGGATTGCCTTTTCTACAGTAAATTTTGCAAAAAATAATTTTTTACTGTCGCAAATTTTAATTGCGCCAGGGATTGCCTTTTCCATAGTAAATTTCTCACAAATTAATTTTCTACTTTCGCAAATTGTAATTGCGCCAGAGATTGCCTTTTCTATAGTAAATTATTCAAAAAATAATTTTATACTGTCGCAAATTTTAATTGCGCCAGGGATTGCCTTTTCTATAGTAAACTTTTCAAAAAATAATTTTCTACTGTCGCAAATTTTAATTGCGCCAGGGATTGCCTTTTCTATAGTAAATTATTCAAAAAATAATTTTTTATAGTCGCAAATTTTAATTGCGCCAGGGATTGCCTTTTCTATCGTAAATTATTCAAAAAATAATTTTCTACTGTCGCAAATTTTAATTACGCCAGGGATTGCCTTTTCTATAGTAAATTATTCAAATAATAATTTTCTACTGTCGCAAATTTTAATTACGCCAGGGATTGCCTTTTCTATAGTAAATTATTCAAAAAATAATTTTATACTCTCGCAAATTTTAAGTGCGCCAGGGATTGCCTTTTCTATAGTAAATTAATCAAAAAATAATTTTCTACTGTCGCAAATTTCAAATCCACCAGGGATTACCTTTTCTACAGTAAATTTTGCAAAAAATAATTTTTTACTGTCGCAAATTTTAATTGCGCCAGGGATTGCCTTTTCTATAGTAAATTTCTCACAAATTAATTTTTTACTGTCGCAAATTTTAATTGCGCCAGGGATTACCTTTTCTATCGTAAATTATTCAAAAAATAATTTTCTACTGTCGCAAATTTTAATTACGCCAGGGATTGCCTTTTCTATAGTAAATTATTCAAAAAATAATTTTCTACTGTCGCAAATTTTAATTACGCCAGGGATTGCCTTTTCTATAGTAAATTATTCAAAAAATAATTTTATACTGTCGCAAATTTTAATTGCGCCAGGGATTGTCTTTTCTATAGTAAACTTTTCAAAAAATAATTTTCTACTGTCGCAAATTTTAATTGCGCCAGGGATTGCCTTTTCTATAGTAAATTATTCAAAAAATAATTTTTTACTGTCGCAAATTTTAATTGCGCCAGGGATTGCCTTTTCTATCGTAAATTATTCAAAAAATAATTTTCTACTGTCGCAAATTTTAATTGCGCCAGGGATTGCCTTTTCTATAGTAAATTATTCAAAAAACAATTTTCTACTGTCGCAATTTTTAATTACGCCAGGGATTGCCTTTTCTATAGTAAATTATTCAAAAAATAATTTTCTATTGTCGCAAATTTTAATTACGCCAGGGATTGCCTTTTCTATAGTAAATTATTCAAAAAATAATTTTATACTGTCGCAAATTTTAATTGCGCCAGGGATTGCCTTTTCTATAGTAAACTTTTCAAAAAATAATTTTCTACTGTCGCAAATTTTAATTGCGCCAGGGATTGCCTTTTCTATAGTAAATTATTCAAAAAATAATTTTTTACTGTCGCAAATTTTAATTGCGCCAGGGATTGCCTTTTCTATCGTAAATTATTCAAAAAATAATTTTCTACTGTCACAGATTTTAATTACGCCAGGGATTGGCTTTTCTACAGTAAATTTTTCAAAAAATAATTTTTTACTGTTGCAAATTTTAACTGCGCCTGGGATTGCCTTTTCTATAGTAAACTATTCAAAAAATAATTTTATACTGTCGCAAATTTTAAGTGCGCCAGGAATTGCCTGTTCTATAGTAAATTATTCAATAAATAATTTTCTACTGTCGCAAATTTTAATTACGCCAGGGATTGCCTTTTCTATAGTAAATTATTCAAAAAATAATTTTCTACTGTCGCAAATTTTAATTGCGCCAGGGATTGCCTTTTCTATAGTAAATTATTCAAAAAATAATTTTCTACTGTCGCAAATTTTAAGTGCGCCAGGGATTGCCTTTTCTATAGTAAATTATTCAAAAAATAATTTTTTACTGTCGCAAATTTTAATTGCGCCAGGGATTGCCTTTTCTATAGTAAATTATTCAAAAAATAATTTTTGACTGTCGCAAAATTTTAATTGCGCCAGGGATTGCCTCTTCTATAGTAAATTATTCAAAAAATAATTTTATACTGTCGCAAATTTTAATTACGCCAGGGATTGCCTTTTCTATAGTAAATTATTTAAAAAAATATTTTTCTACTGCGCCAGGGATTGCCTTTTCTATAGTAAATTATTCAAAAAATAATTTTTTACTGTCGCAAATTTTAATTGCGCCAGGGATTGCCTTTTCTATAGTAAATAATTCAAAAAATAATTTTCTACTGTCGCAAATTTTAATTTCGCCAGGTAAATTATTCAAAAAATAATTTTTTACTGTCGCAAATTTCAATTTCGCCAGGTAAATTATTCAAAAAAATAATTTTTTACTGTCGCAAATTGTAATTGCGCCAGGGATTGCCTTTTCTATAGTAAATTATACAAAAAATAATTTTTTAATGTCGCAAATTTTAATTACGCCAGGGATTGACTTTTCTATAGTAAATTATTCACAAATTAATTTTCTACTGTCGCAAATTTCAAATCCGCCAAGGATTGCCTTTTCTACAGTCAATTTTGCAAAAAATAATTTTATACTGTCGCAAATTTTAATTGCGCCAGGGATTGCCTTTTCTATAGTAAATTATTCAAAAAATAATTTTCTACTGTCGCAAATTTCAAATCCGCCAGGGATTGCCTTTTCTATAGTAAATTATTCAAAAAATAATTTTTTACTGTCGCAAATTTTAAATACGCCAGGGATTGCCTTTTCTATAGTAAATTATTCAAAAAATAATTTTATACTGTCGCAAATTTTAATTACGCCAGGGATTGCCTTTTCTATAGTAAATTATTCAAAAAATAATTTTATATTGTCGCAAATTTTAATTACGCCAGGGATTGCCTTTTCTATAGTAAATTATTCAAAAATAATTTTTAACTGTCGCAAATTTTAATTGCGCCAGGGATTGCCTTTTCTATAGTAAATTATTCAAAAAATAATTTTATACTGTCGCAAATTTTAATTACGCCAGGGATTGCCTTTTCTATAGTAAATTATTCAGAAAATAATTTTCTACTGTCGCAAATTTTAATTACGCCAGGGATTGCCTTTTCTATAGTAAATTATTCAAAAAATAATTTTGTACTGTCGCAAATTTTAATTGCGCCAGGGATTGCCTTTTCTATAGTAAATTATTCAAAAAATAATTTTCTACTGTCGCAAATTTTAATTTCGCCAGGTAAATTATTCAAAAAATAATTTTATACTGTCGCAAATTTTAATTACGCCAGGGATTGCCTTTTCTATAGTAAATTATTCAAAAAATAATTGTATACTGTCAAATTTTAATTACGCCAGGGATTGCCTTTTCCATAGTAAATTATTCAAAAAATAATTTTCAACTGTCGCAAATTTTAACTACGCCAGGGATTGCCTTTTCTAGAGTAAATTATTCAAAAAATGATTTTCTACTGTCGCAAATTTTAAATATCCCAGGGATTGCCTTTTCTATAGTAAATTTCTCACAAATTAATTTTATACTGTCGCAAATTTTAAATACGCTAGGGATTGCCTTTTCTATAGTAAATTATTCAAAAAATAATTTTCTACTGTCGCAAATTATAATTACGCCAGGGATTGCCTTTTCTATAGTAAATTATTCAAAAAATAATTTTATACTGTCGCAAATTTTAAGTGCGCCAGGGATTGCCTTTTCTATAGTAAATTATTCAAAAAATAATTTTCTACTGTCGCAAATTTTAATTACGCCAGGGATTGCCTTTTCTATAGTAAATTATTCAAAAAATAATTTTTTACTGTCGCAAATTTTAATTGCGCTAGGGATTGCCTTTTCTATAGTAAATTTTGCAAAAAATAATTTTTTACTGTCGCAAATTTTAAATACGCCAGGGATTGCCTTTTCTATAGTAAATTATTCAAAAAATAATTTTTTACTGTCGCAAATTTCAATCTCGACAGGTAAATTATTCAAAAAATAATTTTTTACTGTCGCAAATTGTAATTGCGCCAGGGATTGCCTTTTCTATAGTAAATTATACAAAAAATAATTTTTTACTGTCGCAAATTTTAATTACGCCAGGGATTGACTTTTCTATAGTAAATTATTCACAAATTAATTTTCTACTGTCGCAAATTTCAAATCCGCCAAGGATTGCCTTTTCTACAGTCAATTTTGCAAAAAATAATTTTATACTGTCGCAAATTTTAATTGCGCCAGGGATTGCCTTTTCTATAGTAAATTATTCAAAAAATAATTTTCTGCTGTCGCAAATTTCAAATCCGCCAGGGATTGCCTTTTCTATAGTAAATTATTCAAAAAATAATTTTTTACTGTCGCAAATTTTAAGTGCACCAGGGATTGCCTTTTCTATAGTAAATTATTCAAAAAATAATTTTCAACTGTCGCAAATTTTAATTACGCCAGGGATTGCCTTTTCTATAGTAAATTTTGCAAAAAATAATTTTTTACTGTCGCAAATTTTAAATACGCCAGGGATTGCCTTTTCTATAGTAAATTATTCAAAAAATAATTTTTTACTGTCGCAAATTTCAATCTCGACAGGTAAATTATTCAAAAAATAATTTTTTACTGTCGCAAATTGTAATTGCGCCAGGGATTGCCTTTTCTATAGTAAATTATACAAAAAATAATTTTTTACTGTCGCAAATTTTAATTACGCCAGGGATTGACTTTTCTATAGTAAATTATTCACAAATTAATTTTCTACTGTCGCAAATTTCAAATCCGCCAAGGATTGCCTTTTCTATAGTAAATTATTCAAAAAATAATTTTTTACTGTCGCAAATTTTAAGTGCACCAGGGATTGCCTTTTCTATAGTAAATTATTCAAAAAATAATTTTATACTGTCGCAAATTTTAATTGCGCCAGGGATTGCCTTTTCTATAGTAAATTATTCAAAAAATAATTTTCAACTGTCGCAAATTTTAATTACGCCAGGGATTGCCTTTTCTATAGTAAATTATTCAAAAAATAATTTTTTACTGTCGCAAATTTTAAATACGCCAGGGATTGCCTTTTCTATAGTAAATTATTCAAAAAATAATTTTTACTGTCGCAAATTTTAAATATCCCAGGGATTGCCTTTTCTATAGTAAATTATTCAAAAAATAATTTTCTACTGTCGCAAATTTTAATTACGCCAGTAATTGCCTTTTCTATAGTAAATTATTCAAAAAATAATTTTCAACTGTCGCAAATTTTAATTACGCCAGGGATTGGCTTTTATATAGTAAATTATTCAAAAAATAATTTTATAATGTCGCAAATTTTAATTACGCCAGCGATTGCCTTTTCTATAGTAAATTATTCAAAAAATAATTTTATACTGTCGCAAATTTTAAGTGCGCCAGGGATTGCCTTTTCTATAGTAAATTATTCAAAAAATAATTATCTACTGTCGCAAATTTCAAATCCGCCAGGGATTGACTTTTCTACAGTAAATTTTGCAAAAAATAATTTTTTACTATCGCAAATTTTAATTGCGCCAGGGATTGCCTTTTCTATAGTAAATTTCTCACAAATTAATTTTTTACTGTCGCAAATTTTAATTGCGCCAGGGATTGCCTTTTCTATCGTAAATTATTCAAAAAATAATTTTCTACTGTCGCAAATTTTAATTACGCCAGGTATTGCCTTTTCTATAGTAAATTATTCAAAAAATAATTTTCTACTGTCGCAAATTTTAATTACGCCAGGGATTGCCTTTTCTATAGTAAATTATTCAAAAAATAATTTTATACTGTCGCAAATTTTAATTGCGCCAGGGATTGTCTTTTCTATAGTAAACTTTTCTAAAAATAATTTTCTACTGTCGCAAATTTTAATTGCGCCAGGGATTGCCTTTTCTATAGTAAATTATTCAAAAAATAATTTTTTACTGTCGCAAATTTTAATTGCGCCAGGGATTGCCTTTTCTATCGTAAATTATTCACAAAATAATTTTCTACTGTCGCAAATTTTAATTGCGCCAGGGATTGCCTTTTCTATAGTAAATTATTCAAAAAATAATTTTCTACTGTTGCAAATTTTAATTACGCCAGGGATTGCCTTTTCTATAGTAAATTATTCAAAAAATAATTTTCTACTGTCGCAAATTTTAATTACGCCAGGGATTGCCTTTTCTATAGTAAATTATTCAAAAAATAATTTTATACTGTCGCAAATTTTAATTGCGCCAGGGATTGCCTTTTCTATAGTAAACTTTTCAAATAATAATTTTCTACTGTCGCAAATTTTAATTGCGCCAGGGATTGCCTTTTCTATAGTAAATTATTCAAAAAATAATTTTTTACTGTCGCAAATTTTAATTGCGCCAGGGATTGCCTTTTCTATCGTAAATTATTCAAAAAATAATTTTCTACTATCACAGATTTTAATTACGCCAGGGATTGCCTTTTCTACAGTAAATTTTGCAAAAAATAATTTTTTACTGTCGCAAATTTTAACTGCGCCAGGGATTGCCTTTTCTATAGTAAATTATTCAAAAAATAATTTTATACTGTCGCAAATTTTAAGTGCGCCAGGAATTGCCTGTTCTATAGTAAATTATTCAAAAAATAATTTTCTACTGTCGCAAATTTTAATTACGCCAGGGATTGCCTTTTCTATAGTAAATTATTCAAAAAATAATTTTCTACTGTCGCAAATTTTAATTGCGCCAGGGATTGCCTTTTATATAGTAAATTATTCAAAAAATAATTTTCTACTGTCGCAAATTTTAAGTGCGCCAGGGATTGCCTTTTCTATAGTAAATTATTCAAAAAATAATTTTTTACTGTCGCAAATTTTAAATACGCCAGGGATTGCCTTTTCTATAGTAAATTATTCAAAAAATAATTTTATACTGTCGCAAATTTTAATTACGCCAGGGATTGCCTTTTCTATAGTAAAATATTCAAAAAATAATTTTTTACTGTCGCAAATTTTAATTGCGCCAGGGATTGCCTTTTCTATAGTAAATTATTCAAAAAATAATTTTCTACTGTTGCAAATTTTAATTGCGCCAGGGATTGCCTTTTCTATAGTAAATTATTCAAAAAATAATTTTTTACTGTCGCAAATTTTAATTGCGCCAGGGATTGCCTTTTCTATAGTAAATTATTCAAAAAATAATTTTCTACTGTCGCAAATTTTAAATACGCCAGGGATTGCCTTTTCTATAGTAAATTATTCAAAAAATAATTTTTTACTGTCGCAAATTTTAATTACGCCAGGGATTGCCTTTTCTATAGTAAATTATTCAAAAAATAATTTTATACTGTCGCAAATTTTAAGTGCGCCAGGGATTGCCTTTTCTATAGTAAATTATTCAAAAAATAATTTTTTACTGTCGCAAATTTTAATTGCGCCAGGGATTGGCTTTTCTATAGTAAATTATTCAAAAAATAATTTTTTACTGTCGCAAAATTTTAATTGCGCCAGGGATTGCTTCTTCTATAGTAAATTATTCAAAAAATAATTTTATACTGTCGCAAATTTTAATTACGCCAGGGATTGCCTTTTCTATAGTAAATTATTTAAAAAAATATTTTTCTACTGTCGCAAATTTTAAGTGCGCCAGGAATTGCCAGTTCTATAGTAAATTATTCAAAAAATAATTTTCTACTGTCGCAAATTTTAATTACGCCAGGGATTGCCTTTTCTATAGTAAATTATTCAAAAAATAATTTTCTACTGTCGCAAATTTTAATTGCGCC
The DNA here is from genome assembly GCA_963930735.1 of Dioctria linearis. Lineage (NCBI taxonomy): Eukaryota > Metazoa > Arthropoda > Insecta > Diptera > Asilidae > Dioctria > Dioctria linearis. The sequence continues at coordinate 62,071 of CAWVNZ010001211.1, forward strand.
AGGGATTGCCTTTTCTATAGTAAATTATTCAAAAAATAATTTTCTACTGTCGCAAATTTTAATTACGCCAGGGATTGCCTTTTCTTTAGTAAATTATTCATAAAATAATTTTATACTGTCGCAAATTTTAATTACGCCAGGGATTGCTTTTCTATAGTAAATTATTCAAAAAATAATTTTTTACTGTCGCAAATTTTAATTGCGCCAGGGATTGCCTTTTCTATAGTAAATTATTCAAAAAATAATTTTTTACTGTCGCAAATTTTAATTACGCCAGCGATTGCCTTTTCTATAGTAAATTATTCAAAAAATAATTTTCTACTGTCGCAAATTTTAAGTGCGCCAGGGATTGCTTTTTCTATAGTAAATTATTCAAAAAATAATTTTCTACTGTCGCAAATTTTAATGGCGCCAGGGATTGCGTTTTCTATAGTAAATTATTCAAAAAATAATTTTCTACTATCGCAAATTTCAAATCCGCCAGGGATTGGCTTTTCTATAGTAAATTATTCAAAAAATAATTTTCTACTGTCGCAAATTGTAATTGCGCCAGGGATTACCTTTTCTATAGTAAATTATTCAAAAAATAATTTTTTACTGTCGCAAATTGTAATTGCGCCAGGGATTGCCTTTTCTATAGTAAATTATACAAAAAATAATTTTTTACTGTCGCAAATTTTAATTACGCCAGGGATTGACTTTTTTATAGTAAATTATTCACAAATTAATTTTCTACTGTCGCAAATTTCAAATCCGCCAAGGATTGCCTTTTCTACAGTAAATTTTGCAAAAAATAATTTTATACTGTCGCAAATTTTAATTGCGCCAGGGATTGCCTTTTCTATAGTAAATTATTCAAAAAATAATTTTCTACTGTCGCAAATTTTAAATCCGCCAGGGATTGCCTTTTCTATAGTAAATTATTCAAAAAATAATTTTCTACTGTCGCAAATTTCAAATCCGCCAAGGATTGCCTTTTCTACAGTAAATTTTGCAAAAAATAATTTTATACTGTCGCAAATTTTAATTGCGCCAGGGATTACCTTTTCTATAGTAAATTATTCAAAAAATAATTTTCTACTGTCGCAAATTTTAAATCCGCCAGGGATTGCCTTTTCTATAGTAAATTATTCAAAAAATAATTTTTTACTGTCGCAAATTTTAATTGCGCCAGGGATTGCCTTTTCTATAGTAAATTTCTCACAAATTAATTTTCTACTGTCGCAAATTTTAATTACGCCAGGGATTGCCTTTTCTATAGTAAATTATTCAAAAAATAATTTTCTACTGTCGCAAATTTTAATTACGCCAGTGATTGCCTTTTCTATAGTAAATTATTCAAAAAATAATTTTATACTGTCGCAAATTTTAATTGCGCCAGGGATTGCCTTTTCTATAGTAAACTTTTCAAAAAATAATTTTCTACTGTCGCAAATTTTAATTGCGCCAGGGATTGCCTTTTCTATAGTAAATTATTCAAAAAATAATTTACTACTGTCGCAAATTTTAATTACGCCAGGGATTGCCTTTTCTATAGTAAATTATTCAAAAAATAATTTTCTACTGTCGCAAATTTTAATTGCGCCAGGGATTGCCTTTTCTATCGTAAATTATTCAAAAAATAATTTTCTACTGTCGCAAATTTTAATTACGCCAGGGATTGCCTTTTCTATAGTAAATTATTCAAAAAATAATTTTCTACTGTCGCAAATTTTAATTACGCCAGGGATTGCCTTTTCTATAGTAAATTATTCAAAAAATAATTTTATACTGTCGCAAATTTTAAGTGCGCCAGGGATTGCCTTTTCTATAGTAAATTATTCAAAAAATAATTTTCTACTGTCGCAAATTTCAAATCCGCCAGGGATTGCCTTTTCTACAGTAAATTTTGCAAAAAATAATTTTTTACTGTCGCAAATTTTAATTGCGCCAGGGATTGCCTTTTCCATAGTAAATTTCTCACAAATTAATTTTCTACTTTCGCAAATTGTAATTGCGCCAGAGATTGCCTTTTCTATAGTAAATTATTCAAAAAATAATTTTATACTGTCGCAAATTTTAATTGCGCCAGGGATTGCCTTTTCTATAGTAAACTTTTCAAAAAATAATTTTCTACTGTCGCAAATTTTAATTGCGCCAGGGATTGCCTTTTCTATAGTAAATTATTCAAAAAATAATTTTTTATAGTCGCAAATTTTAATTGCGCCAGGGATTGCCTTTTCTATCGTAAATTATTCAAAAAATAATTTTCTACTGTCGCAAATTTTAATTACGCCAGGGATTGCCTTTTCTATAGTAAATTATTCAAATAATAATTTTCTACTGTCGCAAATTTTAATTACGCCAGGGATTGCCTTTTCTATAGTAAATTATTCAAAAAATAATTTTATACTCTCGCAAATTTGAAGTGCGCCTGGGATTGCCTTTTCTATAGTAAATTAATCAAAAAATAATTTTCTACTGTCGCAAATTTCAAATCCACCAGGGATTACCTTTTCTACAGTAAATTTTGCAAAAAATAATTTTTTACTGTCGCAAATTTTAATTGCGCCAGGGATTGCCTTTTCTATAGTAAATTTCTCACAAATTAATTTTTTACTGTCGCAAATTTTAATTGCGCCAGGGATTACCTTTTCTATCGTAAATTATTCAAAAAATAATTTTCTACTGTCGCAAATTTTAATTACGCCAGGGATTGCCTTTTCTATAGTAAATTATTCAAAAAATAATTTTCTACTGTCGCAAATTTTAATTACGCCAGGGATTGCCTTTTCTATAGTAAATTATTCAAAAAATAATTTTATACTGTCGCAAATTTTAATTGCGCCAGGGATTGTCTTTTCTATAGTAAACTTTTCAAAAAATAATTTTCTACTGTCGCAAATTTTAATTGCGCCAGGGATTGCCTTTTCTATAGTAAATTATTCAAAAAATAATTTTTTACTGTCGCAAATTTTAATTGCGCCAGGGATTGCCTTTTCTATCGTAAATTATTCAAAAAATAATTTTCTACTGTCGCAAATTTTAATTGCGCCAGGGATTGCCTTTTCTATAGTAAATTATTCAAAAAACAATTTTCTACTGTCGCAATTTTTAATTACGCCAGGGATTGCCTTTTCTATAGTAAATTATTCAAAAAATAATTTTCTATTGTCGCAAATTTTAATTACGCCAGGGATTGCCTTTTCTATAGTAAATTATTCAAAAAATAATTTTATACTGTCGCAAATTTTAATTGCGCCAGGGATTGCCTTTTCTATAGTAAACTTTTCAAAAAATAATTTTCTACTGTCGCAAATTTTAATTGCGCCAGGGATTGCCTTTTCTATAGTAAATTATTCAAAAAATAATTTTTTACTGTCGCAAATTTTAATTGCGCCAGGGATTGCCTTTTCTATCGTAAATTATTCAAAAAATAATTTTCTACTGTCACAGATTTTAATTACGCCAGGGATTGGCTTTTCTACAGTAAATTTTTCAAAAAATAATTTTTTACTGTTGCAAATTTTAACTGCGCCTGGGATTGCCTTTTCTATAGTAAACTATTCAAAAAATAATTTTATACTGTCGCAAATTTTAAGTGCGCCAGGAATTGCCTGTTCTATAGTAAATTATTCAATAAATAATTTTCTACTGTCGCAAATTTTAATTACGCCAGGGATTGCCTTTTCTATAGTAAATTATTCAAAAAATAATTTTCTACTGTCGCAAATTTTAATTGCGCCAGGGATTGCCTTTTCTATAGTAAATTATTCAAAAATAATTTTCTACTGTCGCAAATTTTAAGTGCGCCAGGGATTGCCTTTTCTATAGTAAATTATTCAAAAAATAATTTTTTACTGTCGCAAATTTTAATTGCGCCAGGGATTGCCTTTTCTATAGTAAATTATTCAAAAAATAATTTTTGACTGTCGCAAAATTTTAATTGCGCCAGGGATTGCCTCTTCTATAGTAAATTATTCAAAAAATAATTTTATACTGTCGCAAATTTTAATTACGCCAGGGATTGCCTTTTCTATAGTAAATTATTTAAAAAAATATTTTTCTACTGCGCCAGGGATTGCCTTTTCTATAGTAAATTATTCAAAAAATAATTTTTTACTGTCGCAAATTTTAATTGCGCCAGGGATTGCCTTTTCTATAGTAAATAATTCAAAAAATAATTTTCTACTGTCGCAAATTTTAATTTCGCCAGGTAAATTATTCAAAAAATAATTTTTTACTGTCGCAAATTTCAATTTCGCCAGGTAAATTATTCAAAAAATAATTTTTTACTGTCGCAAATTGTAATTGCGCCAGGGATTGCCTTTTCTATAGTAAATTATACAAAAAATAATTTTTTAATGTCGCAAATTTTAATTACGCCAGGGATTGACTTTTCTATAGTAAATTATTCACAAATTAATTTTCTACTGTCGCAAATTTCAAATCCGCCAAGGATTGCCTTTTCTACAGTCAATTTTGCAAAAAATAATTTTATACTGTCGCAAATTTTAATTGCGCCAGGGATTGCCTTTTCTATAGTAAATTATTCAAAAAATAATTTTCTACTGTCGCAAATTTCAAATCCGCCAGGGATTGCCTTTTCTATAGTAAATTATTCAAAAAATAATTTTTTACTGTCCGCAAATTTTAAATACGCCAGGGATTGCCTTTTCTATAGTAAATTATTCAAAAAATAATTTTATACTGTCGCAAATTTTAATTACGCCAGGGATTGCCTTTTCTATAGTAAATTATTCAAAAAATAATTTTATATTGTCGCAAATTTTAATTACGCCAGGGATTGCCTTTTCTATAGTAAATTATTCAAAAATAATTTTTAACTGTCGCAAATTTTAATTGCGCCAGGGATTGCCTTTTCTATAGTAAATTATTCAAAAAATAATTTTATACTGTCGCAAATTTTAATTACGCCAGGGATTGCCTTTTCTATAGTAAATTATTCAGAAAATAATTTTCTACTGTCGCAAATTTTAATTACGCCAGGGATTGCCTTTTCTATAGTAAATTATTCAAAAAATAATTTTGTACTGTCGCAAATTTTAATTGCGCCAGGGATTGCCTTTTCTATAGTAAATTATTCAAAAAATAATTTTCTACTGTCGCAAATTTTAATTTCGCCAGGTAAATTATTCAAAAAATAATTTTATACTGTCGCAAATTTTAATTACGCCAGGGATTGCCTTTTCTATAGTAAATTATTCAAAAAATAATTGTATACTGTCAAATTTTAATTACGCCAGGGATTGCCTTTTCCATAGTAAATTATTCAAAAAATAATTTTCAACTGTCGCAAATTTTAACTACGCCAGGGATTGCCTTTTCTAGAGTAAATTATTCAAAAAATGATTTTCTACTGTCGCAAATTTTAAATATCCCAGGGATTGCCTTTTCTATAGTAAATTTCTCACAAATTAATTTTATACTGTCGCAAATTTTAAATACGCTAGGGATTGCCTTTTCTATAGTAAATTATTCAAAAAATAATTTTCTACTGTCGCAAATTATAATTACGCCAGGGATTGCCTTTTCTATAGTAAATTATTCAAAAAATAATTTTATACTGTCGCAAATTTTAAGTGCGCCAGGGATTGCCTTTTCTATAGTAAATTATTCAAAAAATAATTTTCTACTGTCGCAAATTTTAATTACGCCAGGGATTGCCTTTTCTATAGTAAATTATTCAAAAAATAATTTTTTACTGTCGCAAATTTTAATTGCGCTAGGGATTGCCTTTTCTATAGTAAATTTTGCAAAAAATAATTTTTTACTGTCGCAAATTTTAAATACGCCAGGGATTGCCTTTTCTATAGTAAATTATTCAAAAAATAATTTTTTACTGTCGCAAATTTCAATCTCGACAGGTAAATTATTCAAAAAATAATTTTTTACTGTCGCAAATTGTAATTGCGCCAGGGATTGCCTTTTCTATAGTAAATTATACAAAAAATAATTTTTTACTGTCGCAAATTTTAATTACGCCAGGGATTGACTTTTCTATAGTAAATTATTCACAAATTAATTTTCTACTGTCGCAAATTTCAAATCCGCCAAGGATTGCCTTTTCTACAGTCAATTTTGCAAAAAATAATTTTATACTGTCGCAAATTTTAATTGCGCCAGGGATTGCCTTTTCTATAGTAAATTATTCAAAAAATAATTTTCTGCTGTCGCAAATTTCAAATCCGCCAGGGATTGCCTTTTCTATAGTAAATTATTCAAAAAATAATTTTTTACTGTCGCAAATTTTAAATACGCCAGGGATTGCCTTTTCTATAGTAAATTATTCAAAAAATAATTTTATACTGTCGCAAATTTTAATTACGCCAGGGATTACCTTTTCTATAGTAAATTATTCAAAAAATAATTTTATATTGTCGCAAATTTTAATTACGCCAGGGATTGCCTTTTCTATAGTAAATTATTCAAAAAATAATTTTTTACTGTCGCAAATTTTAAGTGCACCAGGGATTGCCTTTTCTATAGTAAATTATTCAAAAAATAATTTTATACTGTCGCAAATTTTAATTGCGCCAGGGATTGCCTTTTCTATAGTAAATTATTCAAAAAATAATTTTCAACTGTCGCAAATTTTAATTACGCCAGGGATTGCCTTTTCTATAGTAAATTATTCAAAAAATAATTTTTTACTGTCGCAAATTTTAAATACGCCAGGGATTGCCTTTTCTATAGTAAATTATTCAAAAAATAATTTTTACTGTCGCAAATTTTAAATATCCCAGGGATTGCCTTTTCTATAGTAAATTATTCAAAAAATAATTTTCTACTGTCGCAAATTTTAATTACGCCAGTAATTGCCTTTTCTATAGTAAATTATTCAAAAAATAATTTTCAACTGTCGCAAATTTTAATTACGCCAGGGATTGGCTTTTATATAGTAAATTATTCAAAAAATAATTTTATAATGTCGCAAATTTTAATTACGCCAGCGATTGCCTTTTCTATAGTAAATTATTCAAAAAATAATTTTATACTGTCGCAAATTTTAAGTGCGCCAGGGATTGCCTTTTCTATAGTAAATTATTCAAAAAATAATTATCTACTGTCGCAAATTTCAAATCCGCCAGGGATTGACTTTTCTACAGTAAATTTTGCAAAAAATAATTTTTTACTATCGCAAATTTTAATTGCGCCAGGGATTGCCTTTTCTATAGTAAATTTCTCACAAATTAATTTTTTACTGTCGCAAATTTTAATTGCGCCAGGGATTGCCTTTTCTATCGTAAATTATTCAAAAAATAATTTTCTACTGTCGCAAATTTTAATTACGCCAGGTATTGCCTTTTCTATAGTAAATTATTCAAAAAATAATTTTCTACTGTCGCAAATTTTAATTACGCCAGGGATTGCCTTTTCTATAGTAAATTATTCAAAAAATAATTTTATACTGTCGCAAATTTTAATTGCGCCAGGGATTGTCTTTTCTATAGTAAACTTTTCTAAAAATAATTTTCTACTGTCGCAAATTTTAATTGCGCCAGGGATTGCCTTTTCTATAGTAAATTATTCAAAAAATAATTTTTTACTGTCGCAAATTTTAATTGCGCCAGGGATTGCCTTTTCTATCGTAAATTATTCACAAAATAATTTTCTACTGTCGCAAATTTTAATTGCGCCAGGGATTGCCTTTTCTATAGTAAATTATTCAAAAAATAATTTTCTACTGTTGCAAATTTTAATTACGCCAGGGATTGCCTTTTCTATAGTAAATTATTCAAAAAATAATTTTCTACTGTCGCAAATTTTAATTACGCCAGGGATTGCCTTTTCTATAGTAAATTATTCAAAAAATAATTTTATACTGTCGCAAATTTTAATTGCGCCAGGGATTGCCTTTTCTATAGTAAACTTTTCAAATAATAATTTTCTACTGTCGCAAATTTTAATTGCGCCAGGGATTGCCTTTTCTATAGTAAATTATTCAAAAAATAATTTTTTACTGTCGCAAATTTTAATTGCGCCAGGGATTGCCTTTTCTATCGTAAATTATTCAAAAAATAATTTTCTACTATCACAGATTTTAATTACGCCAGGGATTGCCTTTTCTACAGTAAATTTTGCAAAAAATAATTTTTTACTGTCGCAAATTTTAACTGCGCCAGGGATTGCCTTTTCTATAGTAAATTATTCAAAAAATAATTTTATACTGTCGCAAATTTTAAGTGCGCCAGGAATTGCCTGTTCTATAGTAAATTATTCAAAAAATAATTTTCTACTGTCGCAAATTTTAATTACGCCAGGGATTGCCTTTTCTATAGTAAATTATTCAAAAAATAATTTTCTACTGTCGCAAATTTTAATTGCGCCAGGGATTGCCTTTTCTATAGTAAATTATTCAAAAAATAATTTTCTACTGTCGCAAATTTTAAGTGCGCCAGGGATTGCCTTTTCTATAGTAAATTATTCAAAAAATAATTTTTTACTGTCGCAAATTTTAAATACGCCAGGGATTGCCTTTTCTATAGTAAATTATTCAAAAAATAATTTTATACTGTCGCAAATTTTAATTACGCCAGGGATTGCCTTTTCTATAGTAAAATATTCAAAAAATAATTTTTTACTGTCGCAAATTTTAATTGCGCCAGGGATTGCCTTTTCTATAGTAAATTATTCAAAAAATAATTTTCTACTGTTGCAAATTTTAATTGCGCCAGGGATTGCCTTTTCTATAGTAAATTATTCAAAAAATAATTTTTTACTGTCGCAAATTTTAATTGCGCCAGGGATTGCCTTTTCTATAGTAAATTATTCAAAAAATAATTTTCTACTGTCGCAAATTTTAAATACGCCAGGGATTGCCTTTTCTATAGTAAATTATTCAAAAAATAATTTTTTACTGTCGCAAATTTTAATTACGCCAGGGATTGCCTTTTCTATAGTAAATTATTCAAAAAATAATTTTATACTGTCGCAAATTTTAAGTGCGCCAGGGATTGCCTTTTCTATAGTAAATTATTCAAAAAATAATTTTTTACTGTCGCAAATTTTAATTGCGCCAGGGATTGGCTTTTCTATAGTAAATTATTCAAAAAATAATTTTTTACTGTCGCAAAATTTTAATTGCGCCAGGGATTGCCTCTTCTATAGTAAATTATTCAAAAAATAATTTTATACTGTCGCAAATTTTAATTACGCCAGGGATTGCCTTTTCTATAGTAAATTATTTAAAAAAATATTTTTCTACTGTCGCAAATTTTAAGTGCGCCAGGAATTGCCAGTTCTATAGTAAATTATTCAAAAAATAATTTTCTACTGTCGCAAATTTTAATTACGCCAGGGATTGCCTTTTCTATAGTAAATTATTCAAAAAATAATTTTCTACTGTCGCAAATTTTAATTGCGCCAGGGATTGCCTTTTCTATAGTAAATTATTCAAAAAATAATTTTCTACTGTCGCAAATTTTAATTACGCCAGGGATTGCCTTTTCTTTAGTAAATTATTCAAAAAATAATTTTATACTGTCGCAAATTTTAATTACGCCAGGGATTGCTTTTCTATAGTAAATTATTCAAAAAATAATTTTTTACTGTCGCAAATTTTAATTGCGCCAGGGATTGCCTTTTCTATAGTAAATTATTCAAAAAATAATTTTTTACTGTCGCAAATTTTAATTACGCCAGCGATTGCCTTTTCTATAGTAAATTATTCAAAAAATAATTTTCTACTGTCGCAAATTTTAAGTGCGCCAGGGATTGCTTTTTCTATAGTAAATTATTCAAAAAATAATTTTCTACTGTCGCAAATTTTAATGGCGCCAGGGATTGCGTTTTCTATAGTAAATTATTCAAAAAATAATTTTCTACTATCGCAAATTTCAAATCCGCCAGGGATTGGCTTTTCTATAGTAAATTATTCAAAAAATAATTTTCTACTGTCGCAAATTGTAATTGCGCCAGGGATTACCTTTTCTATAGTAAATTATTCAAAAAATAATTTTTTACTGTCGCAAATTGTAATTGCGCCAGGGATTGCCTTTTCTATAGTAAATTATACAAAAAATAATTTTTTACTGTCGCAAATTTTAATTACGCCAGGGATTGACTTTTTTATAGTAAATTATTCACAAATTAATTTTCTACTGTCGCAAATTTCAAATCCGCCAAGGATTGCCTTTTCTACAGTAAATTTTGCAAAAAATAATTTTATACTGTCGCAAATTTTAATTGCGCCAGGGATTACCTTTTCTATAGTAAATTATTCAAAAAATAATTTTCTACTGTCGCAAATTTTAAATCCGCCAGGGATTGCCTTTTCTATAGTAAATTATTCAAAAAATAATTTTTTACTGTCGCAAATTTTAAATACGCCAGGGATTGCCTTTTCTATAGTAAATTATTCAAAAAATAATTTTATACTGTCGCAAATTTTAATTACGCCAGGGATTGCCTTTTCTATAGTTAATTATTCAAAAAATAATTTTATATTGTCGCAAATTTTAATTACGCCAGGGATTGCCTTTTCTATAGTAAATTATTCAAAAAATAATTTTTTACTGTCGCAAATTTTAAGTGCACCAGGGATTGCCTTTTCTATAGTAAATTATTCAGAAAATAATTTTATACTGTCGCAAATTTTAAGTGCGCCAGGAATTGCCTTTTCTATAGTAAATTATTCAAAAAATAATTTTCAACTGTCGCAAATTTTAATTACGCCAGGGATTGCCTTTTATATAGTAAATTATTCAAAAAATAATTTTATACTGTCGCAAATTTTAATTACGCCAGCGATTGCCTTTTCTATAGTAAATTATTCAAAAAATAATTTTATACTGTCGCAAATTTTAAGTGCGCCAGGGATTGCCTTTTCTATAGTAAATTATTCAAAAAATAATATTTTACTGTCGCAAATTTTAATTGCGCGAGGGATTGCCTTTTCTATAGTAAATTATTCAAAAAATAATTTTATACTGTCGCAAATTTTAATTACGCCAGGGATTGCCTTTTCTATAGTAAATTATTCAGAAAATAATTTTCTACTGTCGCAAATTTTAATTACGCCAGGGATTGCCTTTTCTATAGTAAATTATTCAAAAAATAATTTTTTACTGTCGCAAATTTTAATTGCGCCAGGGATTGCCTTTTCTATAGTAAATTATTCAAAAAATAATTTTCTACTGTCGCAAATTTTAATTTCGCCAGGTAAATTATTCAAAAAATAATTTTATACTGTCGCAAATTTTAATTACGCCAGGGATTGCCTTTTCTATAGTAAATTATTCAAAAAATAATTGTATACTGTCGCAAATTTTAATTACGCCAGGGATTGCCTTTTCTATAGTAAATTATTCAAAAAATAATTTTCAACTGTCGCAAATTTTAATTACGCCAGGGATTGCCTTTTCTAGAGTAAATTATTCAAAAAATGATTTTCTACTGTCGCAAATTTTAAATACGCTAGGGATTGCCTTTTCTATAGTAAATTATTCAAAAAATAATTTTTTACTGTCGCAAATTTTAAATACGCCAGGGATTGCTTTTTCTATAGTAAATTATTCAGAAAATAATTTTATACTGTCGCAAATTTTAAGTGCGCCAGGGATTGCCTTTTCTACAGTAAATTATTCAAAACATAATTTTCTACTGTCGCAAATTTTAATTACGCCAGGGATTGCCTTTTCTATAGTAAATTATTCAAAAAATAATTTTCAACTGTCGCAAATTTTAATTACGCCAGGGATTGCCTTTTCTATAGTAAATTATTCAAAAAATAATTTTTTACTGTCGCAAATTTTAATTGCGCCAGGGATTGCCTTTTCTATAGTAAATTATTCAAAAAATAATTTTCTACTGTTGCAAATTTTAATTGCGCCAGGGATTGCCTTTTCTATAGTAAATTATTCAAAAAATAATTTTTTACTGTCGCAAATTTTAATTGCGCCAGGGATTGCCTTTTCTATAGTAAATTATTCAAAAAATAATTTTCTACTGTCGCAAATTTTAAATACGCCAGGGATTGCCTTTTCTATAGTAAATTATTCAAAAAATAATTTTTTACTGTCGCAAATTTTAATTACGCCAGGGATTGCCTTTTCTATAGTAAATTATTCAAAAAATAATTTTATACTGTCGCAAATTTTAAGTGCGCCAGGGATTGGCTTTTCTATAGTAAATTATTCAAAAAATAATTTTTTACTGTCGCAAATTTTAATTGCGCCAGGGATTGGCTTTTCTATAGTAAATTATTCAAAAAATAATTTTTTACTGTCGCAAAATTTTAATTGCGCCAGGGATTGCCTCTTCTATAGTAAATTATTCAAAAAATAATTTTATACTGTCGCAAATTTTAATTACGCCAGGGATTGCCTTTTCTATAGTAAATTATTTAAAAAAATATTTTTCTACTGTCGCAAATTTTAAGTGCGCCAGGAATTGCCAGTTCTATAGTAAATTATTCAAAAAATAATTTTCTACTGTCGCAAATTTTAATTACGCCAGGGATTGCCTTTTCTATAGTAAATTATTCAAAAAATAATTTTCTACTGTCGCAAATTTTAATTGCGCCAGGGATTGCCTTTTCTATAGTAAATTATTCAAAAAATAATTTTCTACTGTCGCAGATTTTAATTACGCCAGGGATTGCCTTTTCTATAGTAAATTATTCAAAAAATAATTTTATACTGTCGCAAATTTTAATTACGCCAGGGATTGCTTTTCTATAGTAAATTATTCAAAAAATAATTTTTTACTGTCGCAAATTTTAATTGCGCCAGGGATTGCCTTTTCTATAGTAAATTATTCAAAAAATAATTTTTTACTGTCGCAAATTTTAATTACGCCAGCGATTGCCTTTTCTATAGTAAATTATTCAAAAAATAATTTTCTACTGTCGCAAATTTTAAGTGCGCCAGGGATTGCTTTTTCTATAGTAAATTATTCAAAAAATAATTTTCTACTGTCGCAAATTTTAATGGCGCCAGGGATTGCGTTTACTATAGTAAATTATTCAAAAAATAATTTTCTACTATCGCAAATTTCAAATCCGCCAGGGATTGGCTTTTCTATAGTAAATTATTCAAAAAATAATTTTCTACTGTCGCAAATTGTAATTGCGCCAGGGATTACCTTTTCTATAGTAAATTATTCAAAAAATAATTTTTTACTGTCGCAAATTGTAATTGCGCCAGGGATTGCCTTTTCTATAGTAAATTATACAAAAAATAATTTTTTACTGTCGCAAATTTTAATTACGCCAGGGATTGACTTTTTTATAGTAAATTATTCACAAATTAATTTTCTACTGTCGCAAATTTCAAATCCGCCAAGGATTGCCTTTTCTACAGTAAATTTTGCAAAAAATAATTTTATACTGTCGCAAATTTTAATTGCGCCAGGGATTGCCTTTTCTATAGTAAATTATTCAAAAAATAATTTTCTACTGTCGCAAATTTTAAATCCGCCAGGGATTGCCTTTTCTATAGTAAATTATTCAAAAAATAATTTTCTACTGTCGCAAATTTCAAATCCGCCAAGGATTGCCTTTTCTACAGTAAATTTTGCAAAAAATAATTTTATACTGTCGCAAATTTTAATTGCGCCAGGGATTGCCTTTTCTATAGTAAATTATTCAAAAAATAATTTTCTACTGTCGCAAATTTTAAATCCGCCAGGGATTGCCTTTTCTATAGTAAATTATTCAAAAAATAATTTTTTACTGTCGCAAATTTTAAATACGCCAGGGATTGCCTTTTCTATAGTAAATTATTCAAAAAATAATTTTATACTGTCGCAAATTTTAATTACGCCAGGGATTGCCTTTTCTATAGTAAATTATTCAAAAAATATTTTTATATTGTCGCAAATTTTAATTACGCCAGGGATTGCCTTTTCTATAGTAAATTATTCAAAAAATAATTTTTTACTGTCGCAAATTTTAAGTGCACCAGGGATTGCCTTTTCTATAGTAAATTATTCAGAAAATAATTTTATACTGTCGCAAATTTTAAGTGCGCCAGGAACTGCCTTTTCTATAGTAAATTATTCAAAAAATAATTTTCAACTGTCGCAAATTTTAATTACGCCAGGGATTGCCTTTTCTAGAGTAAATTATTCAAAAAATAATTTTCTACTGTCGCAAATTTTAATTGCGCCAGGGATTGCCTTTTCTATAGTAAATTATTCAAAAAATAATTTTCTACTGTCGCAGATTTTAATTACGCCAGGGATTGCCTTTTCTATAGTAAATTATTCAAAAAATAATTTTATACTGTCGCAAATTTTAATTACGCCAGGGATTGCTTTTCTATAGTAAATTATTCAAAAAATAATTTTTTACTGTCGCAAATTTTAATTGCGCCAGGGATTGCCTTTTCTATAGTAAATTATTCAAAAAATAATTTTTTACTGTCGCAAATTTTAATTACGCCAGCGATTGCCTTTTCTATAGTAAATTATTCAAAAAATAATTTTCTACTGTCGCAAATTTTAAGTGCGCCAGGGATTGCTTTTTCTATAGTAAATTATTCAAAAAATAATTTTCTACTGTCGCAAATTTTAATGGCGCCAGGGATTGCGTTTACTATAGTAAATTATTCAAAAAATAATTTTCTACTATCGCAAATTTCAAATCCGCCAGGGATTGGCTTTTCTATAGTAAATTATTCAAAAAATAATTTTCTACTGTCGCAAATTGTAATTGCGCCAGGGATTACCTTTTCTATAGTAAATTATTCAAAAAATAATTTTTTACTGTCGCAAATTGTAATTGCGCCAGGGATTGCCTTTTCTATAGTAAATTATACAAAAAATAATTTTTTACTGTCGCAAATTTTAATTACGCCAGGGATTGACTTTTTTATAGTAAATTATTCACAAATTAATTTTCTACTGTCGCAAATTTCAAATCCGCCAAGGATTGCCTTTTCTACAGTAAATTTTGCAAAAAATAATTTTATACTGTCGCAAATTTTAATTGCGCCAGGGATTGCCTTTTCTATAGTAAATTATTCAAAAAATAATTTTCTACTGTCGCAAATTTTAAATCCGCCAGGGATTGCCTTTTCTATAGTAAATTATTCAAAAAATAATTTTCTACTGTCGCAAATTTCAAATCCGCCAAGGATTGCCTTTTCTACAGTAAATTTTGCAAAAAATAATTTTATACTGTCGCAAATTTTAATTGCGCCAGGGATTGCCTTTTCTATAGTAAATTATTCAAAAAATAATTTTCTACTGTCGCAAATTTTAAATCCGCCAGGGATTGCCTTTTCTATAGTAAATTATTCAAAAAATAATTTTTTACTGTCGCAAATTTTAAATACGCCAGGGATTGCCTTTTCTATAGTAAATTATTCAAAAAATAATTTTATACTGTCGCAAATTTTAATTACGCCAGGGATTGCCTTTTCTATAGTAAATTATTCAAAAAATATTTTTATATTGTCGCAAATTTTAATTACGCCAGGGATTGCCTTTTCTATAGTAAATTATTCAAAAAATAATTTTTTACTGTCGCAAATTTTAAGTGCACCAGGGATTGCCTTTTCTATAGTAAATTATTCAGAAAATAATTTTATACTGTCGCAAATTTTAAGTGCGCCAGGAACTGCCTTTTCTATAGTAAATTATTCAAAAAATAATTTTCAACTGTCGCAAATTTTAATTACGCCAGGGATTGCCTTTTCTAGAGTAAATTATTCAAAAAATGATTTTCTACTGTCGCAAATTTTAAATACGCTAGGGATTGCCTTTTCTATAGTAAATTATTCAAAAAATAGTTTTTTACTGTCGCAAATTTTAAATACGCCAGGGATTGCTTTTTCTATAGTAAATTATTCAGAAAATAATTTTATACTGTCGCAAATTTTAAGTGCGCCAGGGATTGCCTTTTCTATAGTAAATTATTCAAAAAATAATTTTCTACTGTCGCAAATTTTAATTACGCCAGGGATTGCCTTTCTATAGTAAATTATTCAAAAAATAATTTTCAACTGTCGCAAATTTTAATTACGCCAGGGATTGCCTTTTCTATAGTAAATTATTCAAAAAATAATTTTCTACTGTCGCAAATTTTAATTACGCCAGGGATTGCCTTTTCTATAGTAAATTATTCAAAAAATAATTTTTTACTGACGCAAATTTTAATTGCGCTAGGGATTGCCTTTTCTATAGTAAATTTTGCAAAAAATAATTTTTTACTGTCGCAAATTTTAAATACGCCAGGGATTGCCTTTTCTATAGTAAATTATTCAAAAAATAATTTTATACTGTCGCAAATTGTAAGTGCGCCAGGGATTGCCTTTTCTATAGTAAATTATTCAAAAAATAATTTTTTACTGTCGCAAATTTCAATTTCGACAGGTAAATTATTCAAAAAATAATTTTTTACTGTCGCAAATTGTAATTGCGCCAGGGATTGCCTTTTCTATAGTAAATTATACAAAAAATAATTTTTTACTGTCGCAAATTTTAATTACGCCAGGGATTGACTTTTCTATAGTAAATTATTCACAAATTAATTTTCTACTGTCGCAAATTTCAAATCCGCCAAGGATTGCCTTTTCTACAGTCAATTTTGCAAAAAATAATTTTATATTGTCGCAAATTTTAATTGCGCCAGGGATTGCCTTTTCTATAGTAAATTATTCAAAAAATAATTTTCTACTGTCGCAAATTTCAAATCCGCCAGGGATTGCCTTTTCTATAGTAAATTATTCAAAAAATAATTTTTTACTGTCGCAAATTTTAAATACGCCAGGGATTGCCTTTTCTATAGTAAATTATTCAAAAAATAATTTTATACTGTCGCAAATTTTAATTACGCCAGGGATTGCCTTTTCTATAGTAAATTATTCAAAAAATAATTTTATATTGTCGCAAATTTTAATTACGCCAGGGATTGCCTTTTCTATAGTAAATTATTCAAAAAATAATTTTTTACTGTCGCAAATTTTAAGTGCACCAGGGATTGCCTTTTCTATAGTAAATTATTCAAAAAATAATTTTATACTGTCGCAAATTTTAATTGCGCCAGGGATTGCCTTTTCTATAGTAAATTATTCAAAAAATAATTTTCAACTGTCGCAAATTTTAATTACGCCAGGGATTGCCTTTTCTATAGTAAATTATTCAAAAAATAATTTTTTACTGTCGCAAATTTTAAATACGCCAGGGATTGCCTTTTCTATAGTAAATTATTCAAAAAATAATTTTTACTGTCGCAAATTTTAAATATCCCAGGGATTGCCTTTTCTATAGTAAATTATTCAAAAAATAATTTTCTACTGTCGCAAATTTTAATTACGCCAGTAATTGCCTTTTCTATAGTAAATTATTCAAAAAATAATTTTCAACTGTCGCAAATTTTAATTACGCCAGGGATTGCCTTTTATATAGTAAATTATTCAAAAAATAATTTTATACTGTCGCAAATTTTAATTACGCCAGCGATTGCCTTTTCTATAGTAAATTATTCAAAAAATAATTTTATACTGTCGCAAATTTTAAGTGCGCCAGGGATTGCCTTTTCTATAGTAAATTATTCAAAAAATAATTTTTTACTGTCGCAAATTTTAATTACGCCAGGGATTGCCTTTTCTATAGTAAATTATTCAAAAAATAATTTTTTACTGTCGCAAATTTTAATTGCGCCAGGGATTGCCTTTTCTATAGTAAATTATTCAAAAAATAATTTTCTACTGTCGCAAATTTCAATTTCGCCAGGTAAATTATTCAAAAAATAATTTTATACTGTCGCAAATTTTAACTACGCCAGGGATTGCCTTTTCTATAGTAAATTATTCAAAAAATAATTGTATACTGTCGCAAATTTTAATTACGCCAGGGATTGCCCTTTCTATAGTAAATTATTCAAAAAATAATTTTCAACTGTCGCAAATTTTAATTACGCCAGGGATTGCCTTTTCTAGAGTAAATTATTCAAAAAATGATTTTCTACTGTCGCAAATTTTAAATATCCCAGGGATTGCCTTTTCTATAGTAAATTTCTCACAAATTAATTTTATACTGTCGCAAATTTTAAATACGCTAGGGATTGCCTTTTCTATAGTAAATTATTCAAAAAATAATTTTTTACTGTCGCAAATTTTAAATACGCCAGGGATTGCCTTTTCTATAGTAAATTATTCAAAAAATAATTTTATACTGTCGCAAATTTTAAGTGCGCCAGGGATTGCCTTTTCTATAGTAAATTATTCAAAAAATAATTTTCTACTGTCGCAAATTTTAATTACGCCAGGGATTGCCTTTTCTATAGTAAATTATTCAAAAAATAATTTTCAACTGTCGCAAATTTTAATTACGCCAGGGATTGCCTTTTCTATAGTAAATTATTCAAAAAATAATTTTCTACTGTCGCAAATTTTAATTACGCCAGGGATTGCCTTTTCTAAAGTAAATTATTCAAAAAATAATTTTTTACTGTCGCAAATTTTAATTGCGCTAGGGATTGCCTTTTCTATAGTAAATTTTGCAAAAAATAATTTTTTACTGTCGCAAATTTTAAATACGCCAGGGATTGCCTTTTCTATAGTAAATTATTCAAAAAATAATTTTATACTGTCGCAAATTGTAAGTGCGCCAGGGATTGCCTTTTCTATAGTAAATAAAAAATAATTTTTTACTGTCGCAAATTTCAATTTCGAGAGGTAAATTATTCAAAAAATAATTTTCTACTGTCGCAAATTTTAATTACGCCAGGGATTGCCTTTTCTATAGTAAATTATTCAAAAAATAATTGTTTACTGTCGCAAATTTTAATTACGCCAGGTATTGCCTTTTCTATAGTAAATTATTCAAAAAATAATTTTATACTGTCGCAAATTTCAATTGCGCCAGGGATTGCCTTTTCTATAGTAAATTTTGCAAAAAATAATTTTCTACTGTCGCAAATTTTAAATATCCCAGGGATTGCCTTTTCTATAGTAAATTATTCAAAAAATAATTTTTTACTGTCGCAAATTGTAATTGCGCCAGGGATTGCCTTTTCTATAGTAAATTATACAAAAAATAATTTTTTACTGTCGCAAATTTTAATTACGCCAGGGATTGACTTTTCTATAGTAAATTATTCACAAATTAATTTTCTACTGTCGCAAATTTCAAATCCGCCAAGGATTGCCTTTTCTACAGTCAATTTTGCAAAAAATAATTTTATACTGTCGCAAATTTTAATTGCGCCAGGGATTGCCTTTTCTATAGTAAATTATTCAAAAAATAATTTTCTACTGTCGCAAATTTCAAATCCGCCAGGGATTGCCTTTTCTATAGTAAATTATTCAAAAAATAATTTTTTACTGTCGCAAATTTTAAATACGCCAGGGATTGCCTTTTCTATATTAAATTATTCAAAAAATAATTTTATACTGTCGCAAATTGTAAGTGCGCCAGGGATTGCCTTTTCTATAGTAAATTATTCAAAAAATAATTTTTTACTGTCGCAAATTTCAATTTCGACAGGTAAATTATTCAAAAAATAATTTTCTACTGTCGCAAATTTTAATTACGCCAGGGATTGCCTTTTCTATAGTAAATTATTCAAAAAATAATTTTAAACTGTCGCAAATTTTAAGTGCGCCAGGGATTGCCTTTTCTATAGTAAATTATTCAAAAAATAATTTTTTACTGTCGCAAATTTTAATTGCGCCAGGGATTGCTTTTCTATAGTAAATTATTCAAAAAATAATTTTATACTGTCGCAAATTGTAAGTGCGCCAGGGATTGCCTTTTCTATAGTAAATTATTCAAAAAATAATTTTTTACTGTCGCAAATTTCAATTTCGACAGGTAAATTATTCAAAAAATAATTTTCTACTGTCGCAAATTTTAATTACGCCAGGGATTGCCTTTTCTATAGTAAATTATTCAAAAAATAATTTTTTACTGTCGCAAATTTTAATTACGCCAGGTATTGCCTTTTCTATAGTAAATTATTCAAAAAATAATTTTATACTGTCGCAAATTTTAATTGCGCCAGGGATTGCCTTTTCTATAGTAAATTTTGCAAAAAATAATTTTCTACTGTCGCAAATTTTAAATATCCCAGGGATTGCCTTTTCTATAGTAAATTATTCAAAAAATAATTTTTTACTGTCGCAATTTTAATTACGCCAGGGATTGCCTTTTCTATAGTAAATTATTCAAAAAATAATTTTATACTGTCGCAAATTTTAATTGCGCCAGGGATTGCCTTTTCTATAGTAAACTTTTCAAAAAATAATTTTCTACTGTCGCAAATTTTAATTGCGCCAGGGATTGCCTTCTCTATAGTAAGTTATTCAAAAAATAATTTTCTACTGTCGCAAATTTTAAGTGCGCCAGGGATTGCCGTTTCTATAGTAAATTATTCAAAAAATAATTTTTTACTGTCGCAAATTTTAAGTGCGCCAGGGATTGCCTTTTCTATAGTAAATTATTCAAAAAATAATTTTTTACTGTCGCAAATTTTAAATACGCCAGGGATTGCCTTTTCTATAATAAATTATTCAAAAAATAATTTTTTGCTGTCGCAAATTTTAATTACGCCAGGGATTGCCTTTTCTATAGAAAATTATTCAAAAAATAATTTTATACTGTCGCAAATTTTAAGTGCGCCAGGGATTGCCTTTTCTATAGTAAATTATTCAAAAAATAATTTTTTACTGTCGCAAATTTTAATTGCGCCAGGGATTGCCTTTTCTATAGTAAATTTTGCAAAAAATAATTTTCTACTGTCGCAAATTTTAAATATCCCAGGGATTGCCTTTTCTATAGTAAATTATTCAAAAAATAATTTTTTACTGTCGCAAATTTTAATTACGCCAGGGATTGCCTTTTCTATAGTAAATTATTCAAAAAATAATTTTATACTGTCGCAAATTTTAATTGCGCCAGGGATTGCCTTTTCTATAGTAAACTTTTCAAAAAATAATTTTCTACTGTCGCAAATTTTAATTGCGCCAGGGATTGCCTTCTCTATAGTAAGTTATTCAAAAAATAATTTTCTACTGTCGCAAATTTTAATTACGCCAGGGATTGCCTTTTCTATAGTAAATTATTCAAAAAATAATTTTCTACTGTCGCAAATTTTAATTGCGCCAGGGATTGCCTTTTCTATAGTAAATTATTCAAAAAATAATTTTCTTCTGTCGCAAATTTTAATTACGCCAGGTATTGCCTTTTCTATAGTAAATTATTCAAAAAATAATTTTCTACTGTCGCAAATTTTAATTACGCCAGGGATTGCCTTTTCTATAGTAAATTATTCAAAAAATAATTTTATACTGTCGTAAATTTTAAATACGCCAGGGATTGCCTTTTCTATAGGAAATTATTCAAAAAATAATTTTATACTGTCGCAAATTTTAAGTGCGCCAGGGATTGCCTTTTCTATAGTAAATTATTCAAAAAATAATTTTTTACTGTCGCAAATTTTAAGTGCGCCAGGGATTGCCTTTTCTATAGTAAATTTTGCAAAAAATAATTTTTTACTGTCGCAAATTTTAAATACGCCAGGGATTGCCTTTTCTATAGTAAATTATTCAAAAAATAATTTTATACTGTCGCAAATTTTAAGTGCGCCAGGGATTGCCTTTTCTATAGTAAATTATTCAAAAAATAATTTTTTACTGTCGCAAATTTCAATTTCGCCAGGTAAATTATTCAAAAATTAATTTTATACTGTCGCAAATTTTAATTACGCCAGGGATTGCCTTTTCTATAGTAAATTATTCAAAAAATAATTTTCTACTGTCGCAAATTTTAATTGCGCCAGGGATTGCCTTTCCTATAGTAAATTATTCAAAAAATAATTTTATACTGTCGTAAATTTTAATTGCGCCAGGGATTGCATTTTCTATTGTAAATTATTCAAAAAATAATGTTATACTGTCGCAAATTTTAAGTGCGCCAGGGATTGCCTTTTCTATAGTAAATTATTCAAAAAATAATTTTTTACTGTCGCAAATTTTAATTGCGCCAGGGATTGCCTTTTCTATAGTAAATTATTCAAAAAATAATTTTTTACTGTCGCAAATTTTAAATACGCCAGGGATTGCCTTTTCTATAGTAAATTATTCAAAAAATAATTTTTTACTGTCGCAAATTTTAAATATCGCAGGGATTGCCTTTTCTATAGTAAATTATTCAAAAAATAATTTTCTACTTTCGCAAATTTTAATTACGCCAGGGATTGCCTTTTCTATAGTAAATTATTCAAAAAATAATTTTCAACTGTCGCAAATTTTAATTACGCCAGGGATTGCCTTTTCTATAGTAAATTATTCAAAAAATAATTTTATTCTGTCGCAAATTTTAATTACGCCAGGCATTGCCTTTTCTATAGTAAATTATTCAAAAAATAATTTTATACTGTCGCAAATTTTAAGTGCGCCAGGGATTGCCTTTTCTATAGTAAATTATTCAAAAAATAATTTTTACTGTCGCAAATTTTAATTGCGCCAGGGATTGCCTTTTCTATAGTAAATTATTCAAAAAATAATTTTATACTGTCGCAAATTTTAATTACGCCAGGGATTGCCTTTTCTATAGTAAATTATTCAAAAAATAATTTTAAACTGTCGCAAATTTTAAGTGCGCCAGGGATTGCCTTTTCTATAGTAAATTATTCAAAAAATAATTTTTTACTGTCGCAAATTTTAATTGCGCCAGGGATTGCTTTTCTATAGTAAATTATTCAAAAAATAATTTTATACTGTCGCAAATTGTAAGTGCGCCAGGGATTGCCTTTTCTATAGTAAATTATTCAAAAAATAATTTTTTACTGTCGCAAATTTCAATTTCGACAGGTAAATTATTCAAAAAATAATTTTCTACTGTCGCAAATTTTAATTACGCCAGGGATTGCCTTTTCTATAGTAAATTATTCAAAAAATAATTTTTTACTGTCGCAAATTTTAATTACGCCAGGTATTGCCTTTTCTATAGTAAATTATTCAAAAAATAATTTTATACTGTCGCAAATTTTAATTGCGCCAGGGATTGCCTTTTCTATAGTAAATTTTGCAAAAAATAATTTTCTACTGTCGCAAATTTTAAATATCCCAGGGATTGCCTTTTCTATAGTAAATTATTCAAAAAATAATTTTTTACTGTCGCAATTTTAATTACGCCAGGGATTGCCTTTTCTATAGTAAATTATTCAAAAAATAATTTTATACTGTCGCAAATTTTAATTGCGCCAGGGATTGCCTTTTCTATAGTAAACTTTTCAAAAAATAATTTTCTACTGTCGCAAATTTTAATTGCGCCAGGGATTGCCTTCTCTATAGTAAGTTATTCAAAAAATAATTTTCTACTGTCGCAAATTTTAAGTGCGCCAGGGATTGCCGTTTCTATAGTAAATTATTCAAAAAATAATTTTTTACTGTCGCAAATTTTAAGTGCGCCAGGGATTGCCTTTTCTATAGTAAATTATTCAAAAAATAATTTTTTACTGTCGCAAATTTTAAATACGCCAGGGATTGCCTTTTCTATAATAAATTATTCAAAAAATAATTTTTTGCTGTCGCAAATTTTAATTACGCCAGGGATTGCCTTTTCTATAGAAAATTATTCAAAAAATAATTTTATACTGTCGCAAATTTTAAGTGCGCCAGGGATTGCCTTTTCTATAGTAAATTATTCAAAAAATAATTTTTTACTGTCGCAAATTTTAATTGCGCCAGGGATTGCCTTTTCTATAGTAAATTTTGCAAAAAATAATTTTCTACTGTCGCAAATTTTAAATATCCCAGGGATTGCCTTTTCTATAGTAAATTATTCAAAAAATAATTTTTTACTGTCGCAAATTTTAATTACGCCAGGGATTGCCTTTTCTATAGTAAATTATTCAAAAAATAATTTTATACTGTCGCAAATTTTAATTGCGCCAGGGATTGCCTTTTCTATAGTAAACTTTTCAAAAAATAATTTTCTACTGTCGCAAATTTTAATTGCGCCAGGGATTGCCTTCTCTATAGTAAGTTATTCAAAAAATAATTTTCTACTGTCGCAAATTTTAATTACGCCAGGGATTGCCTTTTCTATAGTAAATTATTCAAAAAATAATTTTCTACTGTCGCAAATTTTAATTGCGCCAGGGATTGCCTTTTCTATAGTAAATTATTCAAAAAATAATTTTCTTCTGTCGCAAATTTTAATTACGCCAGGTATTGCCTTTTCTATAGTAAATTATTCAAAAAATAATTTTCTACTGTCGCAAATTTTAATTACGCCAGGGATTGCCTTTTCTATAGTAAATTATTCAAAAAATAATTTTATACTGTCGTAAATTTTAAATACGCCAGGGATTGCCTTTTCTATAGGAAATTATTCAAAAAATAATTTTATACTGTCGCAAATTTTAAGTGCGCCAGGGATTGCCTTTTCTATAGTAAATTATTCAAAAAATAATTTTTTACTGTCGCAAATTTTAAGTGCGCCAGGGATTGCCTTTTCTATAGTAAATTTTGCAAAAAATAATTTTTTACTGTCGCAAATTTTAAATACGCCAGGGATTGCCTTTTCTATAGTAAATTATTCAAAAAATAATTTTATACTGTCGCAAATTTTAAGTGCGCCAGGGATTGCCTTTTCTATAGTAAATTATTCAAAAAATAATTTTTTACTGTCGCAAATTTCAATTTCGCCAGGTAAATTATTCAAAAATTAATTTTATACTGTCGCAAATTTTAATTACGCCAGGGATTGCCTTTTCTATAGTAAATTATTCAAAAAATAATTTTCTACTGTCGCAAATTTTAATTGCGCCAGGGATTGCCTTTCCTATAGTAAATTATTCAAAAAATAATTTTATACTGTCGTAAATTTTAATTGCGCCAGGGATTGCATTTTCTATTGTAAATTATTCAAAAAATAATGTTATACTGTCGCAAATTTTAAGTGCGCCAGGGATTGCCTTTTCTATAGTAAATTATTCAAAAAATAATTTTTTACTGTCGCAAATTTTAATTGCGCCAGGGATTGCCTTTTCTATAGTAAATTATTCAAAAAATAATTTTTTACTGTCGCAAATTTTAAATACGCCAGGGATTGCCTTTTCTATAGTAAATTATTCAAAAAATAATTTTTTACTGTCGCAAATTTTAAATATCGCAGGGATTGCCTTTTCTATAGTAAATTATTCAAAAAATAATTTTCTACTTTCGCAAATTTTAATTACGCCAGGGATTGCCTTTTCTATAGTAAATTATTCAAAAAATAATTTTCAACTGTCGCAAATTTTAATTACGCCAGGGATTGCCTTTTCTATAGTAAATTATTCAAAAAATAATTTTATTCTGTCGCAAATTTTAATTACGCCAGGCATTGCCTTTTCTATAGTAAATTATTCAAAAAATAATTTTATACTGTCGCAAATTTTAAGTGCGCCAGGGATTGCCTTTTCTATAGTAAATTATTCAAAAAATAATTTTTACTGTCGCAAATTTTAATTGCGCCAGGGATTGCCTTTTCTATAGTAAATTATTCAAAAAATAATTTTATACTGTCGCAAATTTTAATTACGCCAGGGATTGCCTTTTCTATAGTAAATTATTCAAAACATAATTTTCTACTGTCGCAAATTTTAATTACGCCAGGGATTGCCTTTTCTATAGTAAATTATTCAAAAAATAATTTTATACTGTCGCAAATTTTAATTACGCCAGGGATTGCCTTTTCTATAGTAAATTATTCAAAAAATAATTTTCTACTGTCGCAAATTTTAATTACGCCAGGGATTGCCTTTTCTATAGTAAATTATTCAAAAAATAATTTTTTACTGTCGCAAATTTTAATTGCGCCAGGGATTGCCTTTTCTATAATAAATTTTGCAAAAAATAATTTTTTACTGTCGCAAATTTTAAATACGCCAGGGATTGCCTTTTCTATAGTAAATTATTCAAAAAATAATTTTATACTGTCGCAAATTTTAAGTGCGCCAGGGATTGCCTTTTCTATAGTAAATTATTCAAAAAATAATTTTTTACTGTCGCAAATTTCAATTTCACCAGGTAAGTTATTCAAAAAATAATTTTCTACTGTCGCAAATTTTAATTACGCCAGGGAATGCCTTTTCTATAGTAAATTATTCAAAAAATAATTTTTTACTGTCGCAAATTTTAATTACGCCAGGGATTGCCTTTTCTATAGTAAATTATTCAAAAAATAATTTTATACTGTCGCAAATTTTAATTACGCCAGGGATTGCCATTTCTAATAGTAAATTATTCAAAAAATAATTTTCTACTGTCGCAAATTTTAATTACGCCAGGGATCGCCTTTTCTATAGTAAATTATTCAAAAAATAATTTTCAACTGTCGCAAATTTTAATTACGCCAGGGATTGCCTCTTTTATAGTAAATTATTCAAAAAATAATTTTCTACTGTCGCAAATTTTAAGTGCGCCAGGGATTGCCTTTTCTATAGTAAATTATTCAAAAAATAATTTTTTACTGTCGCAAATTTTAAGTGCGCCAGGGATTGCCTTTTCTATAGTAAATTATTATAAAAATAATTTTTTACTGTCGCAAATTTTAAATACGCCAGGGATTGCCTTTTCTATAATAAATTATTCAAAAAATAATTTCTTACTGTCGCAAATTTGAAATACGACAGGGATTGCCTTTTCTATAGTAAATTATTCAAAAAATAATTTTATACTGTCGCAAATTTTAAGTGCGCCAGGGATTGCCTTTTCTATAGTAAATTATTCAAAAAATAATTTTTTACTGTCGAAAATTGTAATTGCGCCAGGGATTGCCTTTTCTACAGTAAATTATTCAAAAAATAATTTTTTACTGTCGCAAATTTTAATTGCGCCAGGGATTGACTTTTCTATAGTAAATTATTCACAAATTAATTTTCTACTGTCGCAAATTTCAAATCCGCCAGGGATTGCCTTTTCTACAGTAAATTTTGCAAAAAATAATTTTATACTGTCGCAAATTTTAATTGCGCCAGGGATTGCCTTTTCTATAGTAAATTATTCAAAAAATAATTTTCTATTGTCGCAAATTTCAAATCCACCAGGGATTGCCTTTTCTATAGTAAATTATTCAAAAAATAATTTTTTACTGTCGCAAATTTTAAATACGCCAGGGATTGCCTTTTCTATAGTAAATTATTCAAAAAATAATTTTCTACTGTCGCAAATTTTAATTACGCCAGGGATTGCCTTTTCTTAAGTAAATTATTCAAAAAATAATTTTCTACTGTCGCAAATTGTAATTGCGCCAGGGATTGCCTTTTCTATAGTAAATTATTCAAAAAATAATTTTTTACTGTCGCAAATTGTAATTGCGCCAGGGATTGCCTTTTCTATAGTAAATTATTCAAAAAATAATTTTTTATTGTCGCAAATTTTAATTACGCCAGGGATTGACTTTTCTATAGTAAATTATTCACAAATTAATTTTCTACTGTCGCAAATTTCAATTTCACCATGTAAATTATTCAAAAAATAATTTTCTACTGTCGCAAATTTTAATTACGCCAGGGATTGCCTTTTCTATAGTAAATTATTCAAAAAATAATTTTATACTGTCGCAAATTTTAATTACGCCAGGGATTGCCTTTTCTTAAGTAAATTATTCAAAAAATAATTTTCTACTGTCGCAAATTGTAATTGCGCCAGGGATTGCCTTTTCTATAGTAAATTATTCAAAAAATAATTTTTTACTGTCGCAAATTGTAATTGCGCCAGGGATTGCCTTTTCTATATTAAATTATTCAAAAAATAATTTTTTACTGTCGCAAATTTTAATTACGCCAGGGATTGACTTTTCTATAGTAAATTATTCACAAATTAATTTTCTACTGTCGCAAATTTCAAATCCGCCAGGGATTGCCTTTTCTAAAGTAAATTTTGCAAAAAATTATTTTATACTGTCGCAAATTTTAATTGCGCCAGGGATTGCCTTTTCTATAGTAAATTATTCAAAAAATAATTTTCTACTGTCGCAAATTTCAAATCCGCCAGGGATTGCCTTTTCTATAGTAAATTATTCAAAAAATAATTTTTTACTGTCGCAAATTTTAAATACGCCAGGGATTGCCTTTTCTATAGTAAATTATTCAAAAAATAATTTTATACTGTCGCAAATTTTAATTACGCCAGGGATTGCCTTTTCTATAGTAAATTATTCAAAAAATAATTTTATACACTCGCAAATTTTAATTACGCCAGGGATTGCTTTTTCTATAGTAAATTATTCAAAAAATAATTTTTTACTGCCGCAAATTTTAAGTGCGCCAGGGATTGCCTTTTCTATAGTAAATTATTCAAAAAATAATTTTATACTGTCGCAAATTTTAATTGCGCCAGGGATTGCCTTTTCTATAGTAAATTATTCAAAAAATAATTTTCAACTGTCGCAAATTTTAATTACGCCAGGGATTGCCTTTTCTATAGTAAATTATTCAAAAAATAATTTTTTACTGTCGCAAATTTTAATTACGGCAGGGATTGCCTTTTCTATAGTAAATTATTCAAAAAATCATTTTCAACTGTCGCAAATTTTAATTACGCCAGGGATTGCCTTTTCTATAGAAAATTATTCAAAAAATAATTTTGTACTGTCGCAAATTTTAATTACGCCAGGGATTGCCTTTTCTATAGTAAATTATTCAAAAAATAATTTTCTACTGTCGCAAAATTTAATTGCGCCAGGGATTGCCTTTTCTATAGTAAATTATTCAAAAAATAATTTTCTTCTGTCGCAAATTTTAATTACGCCAGGGATTGCCTTTTCTATAGTAAATTATTCAAAAAATAATTTTTTACTGTCGCAAATTTTAATTACGCCAGGGATTGCCTTTTCTATAGTAAATTATTCAAAAAATCATTTTCAACTGTCGCAAATTTTAATTACGCCAGGGATTGCCTTTTCTATAGTAAATTATTCAAAAAATAATTTTATACTGTCGCAAATTTTAAGTGCGCCAGGGATTGCCTTTTCTATAGTAAATTATTCAAAAAATAATTTTTTACTGTCGCAAATTTCAATTTCGCCAATTAAATTATTCAAAAAATAATTTTATACTGTCGCAAATTTTAATTACGCCAGGGATTGCCTTTTCTATAGTAAATTATTCAAAAAATAATTTTCTACTGTCGCAAATTTTAATTGCGCCAGGGATTACCTTTCCTATAGTAAATTATTCAAAAAATAATTTTATACTGTCGCAAATTTTAATTGCGCCAGGGATTGCATTTTCTATAGTAAATTATTCAAAAAATAATTTTATACTGTCGCAAATTTTAAGTGCGCCAGGGATTGCCTTTTCTATAGTAAATTATTCAAAAAATAATTTTTTACTGTCGCAAATTTTAACTGCGCCAGGGATTGCCTTTTCTATAGTAAATTATTCAAAAAATAATTTTTTACTGTCGCAAATTTTAAATACGCCAGGGATTGCCTTTTCTATAGTAAATTATTCAAAAAATAATTTTTTACTGTCGCAAATTTTAAATATCGCAGGGATTGCCTTTTCTATAGTAAATTATTCAAAAAATAATTTTCTACTTTCGCAAATTTTAATTACGCCAGGGATTGCCTTTTCTATAGTAAATTATTCAAAAAATAATTTTCAACTGTCGCAAATTTTAATTACGCCAGGGATAGCCTTTTCTATAGTAAATTATTCAAAAAATAATTTTATTCTGTCGCAAATTTTAATTACGCCAGGCATTGCCTTTTCTATAGTAAATTATTCAAAAAATAATTTTATACTGTCGCAAATTTTAAGTGCGCCAGGGATTGCCTATTCTATAGTAAATTATTCAAAAAATAATTTTTTACTGTCGCAAATTTTAATTGCGCCAGGGATTGCCTTTTCTATAGTAAATTATTCAAAAAATAATTTTATACTGTCGCAAATTTTAATTACGCCAGGGATTGCCTTTTCTATAGTAAATTATTCAAAACATAATTTTCTACTGTCGCAAATTTTAGTTACGCCAGGGATTGCCTTTTCTATAGTAAATTATTCAAAAAATAATTTTTTACTGTCGCAAATTTTAATTGCGCCAGGGATTGCCTTTTCTATAGTAAATTATTCAAAAAATAATTTTCTACTGTCGCAAATTTCAATTTCGCCAGGTAAATTATTCAAAAAATAATTTTATACTGTCGCAAATTTTAATTACGCCAGGGATTGCCTTTTCTATAGTAAATTATTCAAAAAATAATTTTATACTGTCGCAAATTTTAATTACGCCAGGGATTGCCTTTTCTATAGTAAATTATTCAAAAAATAGTTTTCAACTGTCGCAAGTTTTAATTACGCCAGGGATTGCCTTTCTATAGTAAATTATTCAAAAAATAATTTTATACTGTCGCAAATTTTAATTACGCCAGGGATTGCCTTTTCTATAGTAAATTATTCAAAAAATAGTTTTCAACTGTCGCAAGTTTTAATTACGCCAGGGATTGCCTTTCTATAGTAAATTATTCAAAAAATAATTTTTTACTGTCGCAAATTTTAAGTGCGCCAGGGATTGCCTTTTCTATAGTAAATTATTCAAAAAATAATTTTCAACTGTCGCAAATTTTAATTACGCCAGGGATTGCCTTTTCTATAGTAAATTATTCAAAAAATAATTTTTTACTGTCGCAAATTTTAATTACGCCAGGGATTGCCTTTTCTATAGTAAATTATTCAAAAAATCATTTTCAACTGTCGCAAATTTTAATTACGCCAGGGATTGCCTTTTCTATAGTAAATTATTCAAAAAATAATTTTCTACTGTCGCAAATTTTAATTACGCCAGGGATTGCCTTTTCTATAGTAAATTATTCAAAAAATAATTTTCTACTGTCGCAAATTTTAATTGCGCCAGGGATTGCCTTTTCTATAGTAAATTATTCAAAAAATAATTTTCTTCTGTCGCAAATTTTAATTACGCCAGGGATTGCCTTTTCTACAGTAAATTATTCAAAAAATAATTTTCTACTGTCGCAAATTTTAATTACGCCAGGGATTGCCTTTTCTATAGTAAATTATTCAAAAAATAATTTTATACTGTCGTAAATTTTAAATACGCCAGGGATTGCCTTTTCTATAGGAAATTATTCAAAAAATAATTTTATACTGTCGCAAATTTTAAGTGCGCCAGGGATTGCTTTTCTATAGTAAATTATTCAAAAAATAATTTTTTACTGTCGCAAATTTTAAGTGCGCCAGGGATTGCCTTTTCTATAGTAAATTTTGCAAAAAATAATTTTTTACTCTCGCAAATTTTAAATACGCCAGGGATTGCCTTTTCTATAGTAAATTATTCAAAAAATAATTTTATACTGTCGCAAATTTTAAGTGCGCCAGGGATTGCCTTTACTATAGTAAATTATTCAAAAAATAATTTTTTACTGTCGCAAATTTCAATTTCGCCAGGTAAATTATTCAAAAAATAATTTTATACTGTCGCAAATTTTAATTACGCCAGGGATTGCCTTTTCTATAGTAAATTATTCAAAAAATAATTTTTTACTGTCGCAAATTTTAATTACGCCAGGGATTGCCTTTTCTATAGTAAATTATTCAAAAAATCATTTTCAACTGTCGCAAATTTTAATTACGCCAGGGATTGCCTTTTCTATAGTAAATTATTCAAAAAATAATTTTCTACTGTCGCAAATTTTAATTACGCCAGGGATTGCCTTTTCTATAGTAAATTATTCAAAAAATAATTTTCTACTGTCGCAAATTTTAAGTGCGCCAGGGATTGCCTTTTCTATAGTAAATTATTCAAAAAATAATTTTATACTGTCGCAAATTTTAATTGCGCCAGGGATTGCCTTTTCTATAGCAAATTATTCAAAAAATAATTTTCAACTGTCGCAAATTTTAATTACGCCAGGGATTGCCTTTTCTATAGTAAATTATTCAAAAAATAATTTTTTACTGTCGCAAATTTTAATTACGCCAGGGATTGCCTTTTCTATAGTAAATTATTCAAAAAATCATTTTCAACTGTCGCAAATTTTAATTACGCCAGGGATTGCCTTTTCTATAGTAAATTATTCAAAAAATAATTTTCTACTGTCGCAAATTTTAATTACGCCAGGGATTGCTTTTTCTATAGTAAATTATTCAAAAAATAATTTTATACTGTCGTAAATTTTAAATACTCCAGAGATTGCCTTTTCTATAGGAAATTATTCAAAAAATAATTTTATACTGTCGCAAATTTTAAGTGCGCCAGGGATTGCCTTTTCTATAGTAAATTATTCAAAAAATAATTTTTTTCTGTCGCAAATTTTAAGTGCGCCAGGGATTGCCTTTTCTATAGTATATTTTGC
Organism: Dioctria linearis; assembly: GCA_963930735.1. Taxonomy (NCBI): domain Eukaryota; kingdom Metazoa; phylum Arthropoda; class Insecta; order Diptera; family Asilidae; genus Dioctria; species Dioctria linearis. Next base: position 94,330 of record CAWVNZ010001211.1, read on the forward strand.
AAAAAATAATTTTTTACTGTCGCAAATTTTAAATACGCCAGGGATTGCCTTTTCTATAGTAAATTATTCAAAAAATAATTTTATACTGTCGCAAATTTTAAGTGCGCCAGGGATTGCCTCTTCTATAGTAAATTATTCAAAAAATAATTTTTTACTGTCGCAAATTTCAATTTCGCCAGGTATATTATTCAAAAAATAATTTTATACTGTCGCAAATTTTAATTACGCCAGGGATTGCCTTTTCTATAGTAAATTATTCAAAAAATAATTTTTTACTGTCGCAAATTTTAATTGCGCCAGGGATTGCCTTTTCTATAGTAAATTATTCAAAAAATAATTTTTTACTGTCGCAAATTTTAAATACGCCAGGGATTGCCTTTTCTATAGTAAATTATTCAAAAAATAATTTTTTACTGTCGCAAATTTTAAATATCGCAGGGATTGCCTTTTCTATAGTAAATTATTCAAAAAATAATTTTCTACTTTCGCAAATTTTAATTACGCCAGGGATTGCCTTTTCTATAGTAAATTATTCAAAAAATAATTTTCAAATGTCGCAAATTTTAATTACGCCAGGGATTGCCTTTTCTATAGTAAATTATTCAAAAAATAATTTTATTCTGTCGCAAATTTTAATTAAGCCAGGCATTGCCTTTTCTATAGTAAATTATTCAAAAAATAATTTTATACTGTCGCAAATTTTAAGTGCGCCAGGGATTGCCTTTTCTATAGTAAATTATTCAAAAAATAATTTTTTACTGTCGCAAATTTTAATTGCGCCAGGGATTGCCTTTTCTATAGTAAATTATTCAAAAAATAATTTTATACTGTCGCAAATCTTAATTACGCCAGGGATTGCCTTTTCTATAGTAAATTATTCAAAAAATAATTTTCAACTGTCGCAAGTTTTAATTACGCCAGGGATTGCCTTTCTATTGTAAATTATTCAAAAAATAATTTTCTACTGTCGCAAATTTCAAGTTCGCCAGGTAAATTATTCAAAAAATAATTTTATACTGTCGCAAATTTTAATTACGCCAGGGATTGCCTTTTCTATAGTAAATTATTCAACAAATAATTTTATACTGTCGCAAATTTTAATTACGCCAGGGATTGCCTTTTCTATAGTAAATTATTCAAAAAATAATTTTCAACTGTCGCAAGTTTTAATTACGCCAGGGATTGCCTTTCTATTGTAAATTATTCAAAAAATAATTTTCTACTGTCGCAAATTTTAAACATCCCAGGGATTGCCTTTTCTATAGTAAATTTCTCACAAATTAATTTTATACTGTCGCAAATTTTAAATACGCCAGGGATTGCCTTTTCTATAGTAAATTATTCAAAAAATAATTTTTTACTGTCGCAAATTTTAAATACGCCAGGGATTGCCTTTTCTATAGTAAATTATTCAAAAAATAATTTTATACTGTCGCAAATTTTAAGTGCGCCAGGGATTGCCTTTTCTGTAGTAAATTATTCAAAAAATAATTTTATACTGTCGCAAATTTTAATTACGTCAGGGATTGCCTTTTATATAGTAAATTATTCAAAAAATAATTTTCAACTGTCGCAAATTTTAATTACGCCAGGGATTGCCTTTTCTATAGTAAATTATTCAAAAAATAATTTTCTACTGTCGCAAATTTTAATTACGCCAGGGATTGCCTTTTATATAGTAAATTATTCAAAAAATAATTTTTTACTGTCGCAAATTTTAATTGCGGCAGGGATTGCCTTTTCTATAATAAATTTTGCAAAAAATAATTTTTTACTGTCGCAAATTTTAAATACGCCAGGGATTGCCTTTTCTATAGTAAATTATTCAAAAAATAATTTTATACTGTCGCAAATTTTAAGTGCGCCAGGGATTGCCTTTTCTATAGTAAATTATTCAAAAAATAATTTTTTACTGTCGCAAATTTCAATTTCACCAGGTAAATTATTCAAAAAATAATTTTCTACTGTCGCAAATTTTAATTACGCCAGGGATTGCCTTTTCTATAGTAAATTATTCAAAAAATAATTTTCAACTGTCGCAAATTTTAATTACGCCAGGGATTGCCTCTTTTATAGTAAATTATTCAAAAAATAATTTTCTACTGTCGCAAATTTTAAGTGCGCCAGGGATTGCCTTTTCTATAGTAAATTATTATAAAAATAATTTTTTACTGTTGCAAATTTTAAATACGCCAGGGATTGCCTTTTCTATAATAAATTATTCAAAAAATAATTTTTTACTGTCGCAAATTTGAAATACGACAGGGATTGCCTTTTCTATAGTAAATTATTCAAAAAATAATTTTATACTGTCGCAAATTTTAAGTGCGCCAGGGATTGCCTTTTCTATAGTAAATTATTCAAAAAATAATTTTTTACTGTCGCAAATTGTAATTGCGCCAGGGATTGCCTTTTCTTTTCTAATTACGCCAGGGATTGACTTTTCTATAGTAAATTATTCACAAATTAATTTTCTACTGTCGCAAATTTCAAATCCGCCAGGGATTGCCTTTTCTACAGTAAATTTTGCAAAAAATAATTTTATACTGTCGCAAATTTTAATTGCGCCAGGGATTGCCTTTTCTATAGTAAATTATTCAAAAAATAATTTTCTATTGTCGCAAATTTCAAATCCACCAGGGATTGCCTTTTCTATAGTAAATTATTCAAAAAATAATTTTTTACTGTCGCAAATTTTAAATACGCCAGGGATTGCATTTTCTATAGTAAATTATTCAAAAAATAATTTTATACTGTCGCAAATTTTAATTACGCCAGGGATTGCCTTTTCTTAAGTAAATTATTCAAAAAATAATTTTCTACTGTCGCAAATTGTAATTGCGCCAGGGATTGCCTTTTCTATAGTAAATTATTCAAAAAATAATTTTTTACTGTCGCAAATTGTAATTGCGCCCGGGATTGCCTTTTCTATAGTAAATTATTCAAAAAATAATTTTTACTGTCGCAAATTTTAATTACGCCAGGGATTGACTTTTCTATAGTAAATTATTCACAAATTAATTTTCTACTGTCGCAAATTTCAAATCCGCCAGGGATTGCCTTTTCTACAGTAAATTTTGCAAAAAATAATTTTATACTGTCGCAAATTTTAATTGCGCCAGGGATTGCCTTTTCTATAGTAAATTATTCAAAAAATAATTTTCTACTGTCGCAAATTTCAAATCCGCCAGGGATTGCCTTTTCTATAGTAAATTATTCAAAAAATAATTTTTTACTGTCGCAAATTTTAAATACGCCAGGGATTGCCTTTTCTATAGTAAATTATTCAAAAAATAATTTTATACTGTCGCAAATTTTAATTACGCCAGGGATTGCCTTTTCTATAGTAAATTATTCAAAAAATAATTTTATACTCTCGCAAATTTTAATTACGCCAGGGATTGCTTTTTCTATAGTAAATTATTCAAAAAATAATTTTTTACTGTCGCAAATTTTAAGTGCGCCAGGGATTGCCTTTTCTATAGTAAATTATTCAAAAAATAATTTTATACTGTCGCAAATTTTAATTACGCCAGGGATTGCCTTTTCTATAGTAAATTATTCAAAAAATAATTTTCAACTGTCGCAAATTTTAATTACGCCAGGGATTGCCTTTTCTATAGTAAATTATTCAAAAAATAATTTTTTACTGTCGCAAATTTTAAATACGCCAGGGATTGCCTTTTCTGTAGTAAATTATTCAAAAAATAATTTTTTACTGTCGCAAATTTTAAATATCCCAGGGATTGCCTTTTCTATAGTAAATTATTCAAAAAATAATTTTCTACTGTCGCAAATTTTAATTACGCCAGGGATTGCCTTTTCTATAGTAAATTATTCAAAAAATAATTTTATACTGTCGCAAATTTTAATTACGCCAGGGATTGCCTTTTCTATAGTAAATTATTCAGAAAATAATTTTCTACTGTCGCAAATTTTAATTACGCCAGGGATTGCCTTTTCTATAGTAAATTATAAAAAAAATAATTTTTTACTGTCGCAAATTTTAATTGCGCCAGGGATTGCCTTTTCTATAGTAAATTATTCAAAAAATAATTTTCTACTGTCGCAAATTTCAATTTCGCCAGGTAAATTATTTAAAAAATTATTTTATACTGTCGAAAATTTTAATTACGCCAGGGATTGCCTTTTCTATAGTAAATTATTCAAAAAATTATTTTATACTGTCGCAAATTTTAATTACGCCAGGGATTGCCTTTTCTATAGTAAATTATTCAAAAAATAATTTTCAACTGTCGCAAATTTTAATTACGCCAGGGATTGCCTTTTCTATAGTAAATTATTCAAAAAATGATTTTCTACTGTCGCAAATTTTAAATATCCCAGGGATTGCCTTTTCTATAGTAAATTTCTCACAAATTAATTTTATACTGTCGCAAATTTTAAATACGCTAGGGATTGCCTTTTCTATAGTAAATTATTCAAAAAATAATTTTTTACTGTCGCAAATTTTAAATACGCCAGGAATTGCCTTTTCTATAGTAAATTATTCAAAAAATAATTTTATACTGTCGCAAATTTTAAGTGCGCCTGAGATTGCCTGTTCTATAGTAAATTATTCAAAAAATAATTTTCTACTGTCGCAAATTTTAATTACGCCAGGGATTGCCTTTTCTATAGTAAATTATTCAAAAAATAATTTTCAACTGTCGCAAATTTTATTTACGCCAGGGATTGCCTTTTCTATAGTAAATTATTCAAAAAATAATTTTCTACTGTCGCAAATTTTAATTACGCCAGGGATTGCCTTTTCTATAGTAAATTATTCAAAAAATAATTTTTTACTGTCGCAAATTTTAATTGCGCCAGGGATTGGCTTTTCTATAGTAAATTTTGCAAAAAATAATTTTTTTTTTGTCGCAAATTTTAAATACGCCAGGGATTGCCTTTTCTATAGTAAATTATTCAAAAAATAATTTTATACTGTCGCAAATTGTAAGTGCGCCAGGGATTGCCTTTTCTATAGTAAATTATTCAAAAAATAATTTTTTACTGTCGCAAATTTCAATTTTGACAGGTAAATTATTCAAAAAATAATTTTCTACTGTCGCAAATTTTAATTACGCCAGGGATTGCCTTTTCTATAGTAAATTATTCAAAAAATAATTTTTTACTGTCGCAAATTTTAATTACGCCAGGGATTGCCTTTTCTATAGTAATTTATTCAAAAAATAATTTTATACTGTCGCAAATTTTAATTACGCCAGGGATTGCCTTTTCTATAGTAAATTATTCAAAAAATAATTTTCTACTGTCGCAAATTTTAATTACGCCAGGGATTGCCTTTTCTATAGTAAATTATTCAAAAAACAATTTTCAACTGTCGCAAATTTTAATTACGCCAGGGATTGCCTCTTCTATAGTAAATTATTCAAAAAATAATTTTCTACTGTCGCAAATTTTAAGTGCGCCAGGGATTGCCTCTTCTATAGTAAATTATTCAAAAAATAATTTTTTACTGTCGCAAATTTTAAGTGCGCCAGGGATTGCCTTTTCTATAGTAAATTATTCAAAAAATATTTTTTTACTGTCGCAAATTTTAAATACGCCAGGGATTGCCTTTTCTATAATAAATTATTCAAAAAATAATTTTCTACTGTCGCAAATTTTAATTACGCCAGGGATTGCCTTTTCTATAGTAAATTATTCAAAAAATAATTTTATACTGTCGCAAATTTTAAGTGCGCCAGGGATTGCCTTTTCTATAGTAAATTATTCAAAAAATAATTTTTTACTGTCGCAAATTTTAATTGCGCCATGGATTGCCTTTTCTATAGTAAATTTTGCAAAAAATAATTTTCTACTGTCGCAAATTTTAAATATCCCAGGGATTGCCTTTTCTATAGTAAATTATTCAAAAAATAATTTTTTACTGTCGCAAATTTTAATTACGCCAGGGATTGCCTTTTCTATAGTAAATTATTCAAAAAATAATTTTATACTGTCGCAAATTTTAATTGCGCCAGGGATTGCCTTTTCTATAGTAAACTTTTCAAAAAATAATTTTCTACTGTCGCAAATTTTAATTGCGCCAGGGATTGCCTTCTCTATAGTAAATTATTCAAAAAATAATTTTCTACTGTCGCAAATTTTAATTACGCCAGGGATTGCCTTTTCTATAGTAAATTATTCAAAAAATAATTTTCTACTGTCGCAAATTTTAATTGCGCCAGGGATTGCCTTTTCTATAGTAAATTATTCAAAAAATAATTTTCTTCTGACGCAAATTTTAATTACGCCAGGGATTGCCTTTTCTATAGTAAATTATTCAAAAAATAATTTTCTACTGTCGCAAATTTTAATTACGCCAGGGATTGCCTTTTCTATAGTAAATTATTCAAAAAATAATTTTATACTGTCGCAAATTTTAATTACGCCAGGGATTGCCTTTTCTATAGTAAATTATTCAAAAAATAATTTTCTACTGTCGCAAATTTTAATTGCGCCAGGGATTGCCTTTTCTATAGTAAATTATTCAAAAAATAATTTTATACTGTCGCAAATTTTAATTGCGCCAGGGATTGCCT